>PVKA01024811.1:0-33748 GCA_004027165.1 Ctenomys sociabilis
TAAAAATATATATATATATATATATATATATATATATATCATACGGACAAAACATCAAGCAAAGAAAGATCTAAACTACATAATAAAATAGATTTTATAGATCTAGTTTGAATTTCTTATATTAGAAAATAATCTATTATGAAATGGACAGAATATTGACTACTATTGGAATATACAGAAAATAATCTTACTTTTCCTAAAACAAAATATTATATATAGCAGTCTAATCAAAATGTATTAAAGACAATATTATTAACAAAACATAAAATACAAAAAGCTCTTTGATGCAAAATGAAGAAAATTTTCCACTAAACAATTCTTAGATGTAAGAAAAGGGAAAAAAAACATAAATTAGCATTACAGAGCTAAAAGACAAACATTACTTATCGAATCTAAGATTTTCAGCATAACTCACGGTGTAAGCTTTTAGTATTAAAAAAGAAAAATTGAAAATAAATAAAATGTTCAGTTAAGAAACTAGAAGAAAAATCTAAAAGATGAACCAAAAAGATGAACATAAAAATAATTTTAAAAGTTTTCATAAATTAAAAACTTTTAAAAGCACAGAAAGAAAAGTAACTCAATTAATAAATCAAAGTTAGTAGAGATGTTTTTCCTGAAAATTACCAGACCAGTAAAGTCAATAACTAACAAAATAAAGATAATTAAGGAGAAAGTAAAAATCTGTACAAAACAAGAAGTTGAACAGAGAGAAAACATTCCAATTAAAACACAAGATACTTCTCCTATGCCTAAATATATTTGAAAGCCCAGATCAAATGAATAGTTTTAAAAATTCAGCTTACTAAATAATAAGCCCACTTGATTTAGAAAACATAAATAGAACAATTTCCATAGAGCAAATAAAGAACATTTTGAGAAATTATTTCACATAAAAATAATTGAGGCCCAGGTAGGTTTTCAGGAAAATTCTATAAACCTTCAAAAAAGAAATTGTCTTAATATGCTTTCAATTACTGTATTCTTGATCAGTAAAAGGAAGGAAAATTCCCCACATTCCTTAATGAAGCAAATAAAACATGGATACCTAAATCAGAATTCAGGGCAATCTGCTTGGGCCCCCTTCTGTCCTTCTCCGACAGAAGCTTTTATTTCCAATAAAGTTTTATCCTCAACCTCCGTTTGTTCCTAAAATTCATTCTTCAGTTTTAGAGAACATGAGCTCATCTAGGTCAGTTAAGAAACTAGAAGGTCAGGTTGGGAGTTTTACTTCCCTGTATCATTTGGAGGTCATCCACCGAGATCATTGAACGGAGATATGGGGATCTCACCGTTAAAGTCTTACTCCTTTAGAGTGTGCGTCATTAAGCACTAGAAGACGTTTGATTTTTACATGCTAAAAAAATGCCATTTAATCCAAATGGAATGCAGAGGAAAGTATCAACTATGATGCTATTCTATAACTAGAAAGATGATGTAAAAATGGTAAAAATGTCTTCAGACTTGGTTTGTATTAAAGCAGATACTGTTATTTAATAAAGTTTTGGAAGTGTAGATGTAAGCAACAGGAGAACCAGGTAGTTCAGGTGCCTGAGGCATCACTGTCTTGGAGCCTGAGGACAAGACAGCATGAAGCACAGTCGCATCCTCCATTACTGAAAGTAAGGTTTCCTCTATTTGCCTTTTTAGTCTAGAGGGTGTAAACAGCTGCAATCCTGGCATCTACACGACTATACCGATTCTTAGCTGAATCTGTACAAGCTTTTCAAGGACAATATCCTTTAAAAAAAGACAATTTGGAACTTCCAGAGTTCATGTGCCTTGGTGACCCTGCTAAGTACATTGATGTCTTTTAGAAGATTTATTCAGACTTATAAACTATACTAAAAAGATGTAAAAGAAAACATACAAGCTGCCATTGCATTTCAAAATAAAGAGTTAATTTTAAAGAGGCAAGAGATAGACAATCAGTGGAACTTCCAGTTCTCACTGGAGTCCAAGCAGTTAGATCCCTGCTGGCTCTGTTAGCGGGCCAGGCAGAAAAACTGGAAAATACACTTTTTGTTCAAGTGTGTATTCTTGAAGGTCTAAAAACTAGAACCAAGCCTTCTAGTTATTTTAAATTTTAGCTATTTTACTAGGAGAAAGATACATATCTTTCTGATTTCTTGTAACGTTTACTACATGCACTAGTAAAACATACTTCCTGAGATGCTAATTAAGTAGAGGGACAGATTACTTTTACAGATCAGGAGCTACAAAAGATAGCTTTTGCTCCAGACAACTCATTTGATACTTTGGTAGGAACTATTTAAATGTCCTATAATTGGAACTGAGAGAAAACCAGGGAGAGAAAACAAAGAGATTAAAAATGGCTGCCTTTACAGTCTCAAAACAGACCCTAAGTCTGATTCTCTGGGTTCCAAGAAGAGCTAAATGACTATGAGGTTCATCGGCTATGGCTGTCAGAAGCCAGGACTGCATAAGAAGGACTGCCTTAAGAGGCCCACAAGCCATGCCCTGACTGCAAAGGCAGCCACTAGAAGTAAGAGACTGCACTCTGAGGCGGAGGTGCCAGAGCTCAGACTCAGCTTCCCAGGTGGTCCAGTAACTAAAGGGCTGTGGGCCTGCCTCCTCCCTCTGGACAGACAGTCTCTACCTGTCATCTCATCAGAGGAACCCTGAGGAATCATGACTAAAGAAAGAGAACCCAGTCTATTTCTGGACATTGGCATAGGTCTCTTTTTCCTTCTCCAACACTGACTTTCCTTCCAGTCATTGTACCTCAGTAAAAACAGACTTTAAAAGACATTTTGTTTTAGCTACAACTGAGATACTACAATATATTCAGGTTGCTTACTCATCAAGATGATACTGAGACTGACGTTTTATGTAATATATTGTTGTTCATGTATAAGATTTAAAAGGCATTTCATTGGTTTAATCTGACTGTCGTATATTTCATGATAAATACATAAATTAATCTGGTTGATTTCTGATATGACTCGGGTATTTCATGCTCGTAGTTAATACAGGTGTGATGTCACTTAACTAAAGCTAGAGAGACTTATAACAAACAGTCAGACTCCATGAATACAGAGGTCTAAGAACTAGTAAATTACTATTTCTTGGTCTCAAAAAAGTTTATAAATGTACTTGTTAGCTCAAATGTTCATGGTTTGATTATATGTGTTCCAATTTCTCAGATAATTTGTTCTTTCTTAAAATATACCAAAACCCAGGTAATTGTGCAGGTAAAATCTATAACAAATATGCTAGATTAAGATTCCTTTAACTGACATCCACCAGATTTTGTCTATATGTTGTTCAGTGGACCTCAGTATCTGACACAAGCTACAGAAATGAAGAGTTTACAAAAATAAATTTGTCTAAGTTGGTAAAAATTGCTCAGAAGGTGTTTCAGTAAAAAGGATACAAAATAAAATTATAAATGGAAAATAAAAATGGTGATGCTAGCAGCCTACAGGAACAAAAGTCAGTCCAAAAATGAAAAAAGTTATGCTTTCTTAGATCCAGACAGAAAAAAGGGACATTTCAAACAAAATGTCCAAAGCTGCTAAAAAAGTGTTTATGATGGAGTCAGAGAAAGTTTCAGACTGAGGTGGTTATGTGTCTCCCCTCTCAAGCCTGAGGGAACCCATGTTAACTGTCAATATAAGAAAAAAGCCTGTGAAACTTTCAATAGGTGCTCATACAGATCTGTCAGTACTTAACACAGCCAGTGGCCCCACTTGCCAACTGGAGAGTACTTGGTGTTTTCCCTATTTCTGGCAATTCATGTGCCCCAATAATAATAAAAAAATGCCAGTTTGTTTGAAACTATACAAAATGGCCATAAAAGATAAAAAAGGGATCTAACCCCACATTTAAGAGATATTTAACTTGTCTTTTTCATAGTCATCCTGTTGATATTATTTGACCCATACATACTTGTTTCCTTGCCTTTGTCTTCTCCAGATTCAAAGCTGTAATGACAATGCCTGTCATCTACTGAGGGCCTTTAGATAGAACCTCTGAAGAATATATCTGGCTGCCTATGACCCCTTTCAGTGTGAAGAAGCCAGAGTGGTTATCACCCAAATCCCTCAGGGCAGTTTGAGTTACTTCTTCAGAGGGGGGAATGTTGTAGGCAGTGGAGTTAGAAATATTTTTAGGCAGTCAGGCAGGGCCAGGCCCTGGAAAGAAATAATACAGGAAACAAGATGTCTGCAACTCTGGGAGGGACAGAGGCTCCTGCTGTGAACCAGACCTAAAGGCCAAACAAATGCTAAAAGAGTAACATCAGGGATTGATATTCTAAATAGGTAGCGATCTCCTAAAAAGACCCAAGTGAGTCAGGAGCCCAACTCCCAAGGAGAAAGAGAGCCTGCCCCCTATTCATGCCCACTTACTACATGACTCATTTCCCCATTTGGTCCTGGGCCTTAGCAACTTTACTTGAGCAATGGTGCTTGTAATCCCATTGCTTGACCATAGTTTTGTCCCACCCCACATCCACCTAAGCAAGACCCCTTCTTCTTTACCTTAGTCTTGCACGGTTTTGCCCTATAAAAGTCCTCTTCTAAAAGAGACAGCGTCCTGGGCAACCCTCTTGGGTCGCCCTTCTGTCCCTTTCCGACAGAAGTTTTTCTTTCTAATAAATTTTTATCCTGAAAATAAATAAATAAATAAATCAGAACTCAACTGAAGAACAGTATCACCCAAGAATACAAAACAAATATACTAAATAAAGTATTAGTAAGCAAGCCAGGTGCAGTAGAGCACACTATAATCTTAGCATTGTGAGTGGCTGAGAGAGGAGGAGCTCAAATTTAAGCCCATCCTGGTAATTTAGCAACTACCTCAAATTAAAATATGAAAGTCTTAGAATGTAGCTCCCTGGAACCACAAGTAAAATAAAATAAATATTAGTAAACAGTTTTCAATAGCATCTTATGAAAATAATGCACCCTAACCATGTGAAACTTATTCCAGGCATGTAAAACCATTTCAGTTTCAATAATACAATAGACATGAAGATACTCTATTAATACCAAGAATGTCACAAAAGTAGTGTTATACCCTCTCCAGCATATCACGTCATGGGATCCAGGAGTGCTAATGTCTTGTCACTAGTGAATCTTGGATACCCTGCTTGCAAAAGCATGCTGCAGAATCAGGCCTTGCACGGTCTATAGGCATGCAAGAAATTTCTTACAACAAACCTCTTTATCAGTCTTGTCTATTTATCTGTCTGTCTGTCTGTCTATCCATCCATCCCCAAAATACTTGCACTCCAGAACTACAGTTCGACCTTAAATTTCTTAAACTAAACTTTGATGATATTCTTGACAAACAATGAGAAGTCCAAATCTGATCAGGAGATGATATCAGGCATATGCAACCAAAAACACATTCTAAAGACAACTGGTCATGATGAGGAACATTAAGGAAAGACCCTGGAACCATCACAGGTTGGATGACTAAGGTGATAGGACATGAAATGCAGTGGGAGTCACAAAAAAGAAAAAAATGACATGGGGGGGATGACACCTTTTGGATAGCTTTTGAAGTCCAGTTACTAGTATTTTGCAGTTTTAACTTTCTGGTTTTGATAATTTCATAGGACTATGTGACATGACACGATGCTGGCTGAAGGGTACATGGTAAATTTGGGGACATTTTTATTAGATATGACAAAATTATTTCTAAACCAACCATAAAAAGGCTGACAAAATACCTGCCTTTT
Source organism: Ctenomys sociabilis (assembly GCA_004027165.1). Lineage (NCBI taxonomy): Eukaryota > Metazoa > Chordata > Mammalia > Rodentia > Ctenomyidae > Ctenomys > Ctenomys sociabilis. The sequence goes on from PVKA01024811.1 coordinate 5,711, forward strand.
GGAAGTTATCATTCTGATAAGAAAAACAGAAAATAGAGAATAGTTTAATAATATAAAAATGTTACAAAAGACTTTGTGCATCCAGGAAATACAGCGCAAACCCAGAGCAGTGCACACTCATTCACATTCTCTGCGTGAACGCACAACTCCGCTGTCTTCTGGGTTGCTTGCCCACTGGACCTGTTGCTAGAACTCTTTCATGGACCCCCTCTGAGATGCCCATGTTGGTGTGACTATATCAAGCCCCTCTCTGTTTAAATCAGGGGAAACCAGCATTGTCCCTGACCCCCCCCTCCCGCACTCCATTTGGTTTCCTTTCATGGAGCTGCCTCTGAAACACTTTCTACCTCTTTCAAGGAATATATCTTACAGAAAATGTTTCTTTCAATTCCCATCTCTTAAAAGATAGACTTCTGAGACCCAGGGGGAATCTGCCTTAAGGTGTTCAATCTGAGTGCTGAATTAACCTTTCTGAAAAAGTATGAACATTACTGAGTTTTTATTTGAAAGATTATCCTGCAGCATCTTAAAAACTTTTGGACAATCTCAGCTAGTCATGAGGCTGAGACAGGAAATTTATAAGTTCAAGCTCAGCCTGGGCAACTTGGTGGTTTAGTGATATCATTTTTCGAAATTGAAATAAGGGGGTAAGGGTTGGGGCTGTATCTCAGTGATGATCCTGGGCTTCATCCCCAGTGCTGCACACATATGCATGCAGCCCCATGCACACACATACACAGATCTAAACACACACACACACACACACAATGACAATAATACAAAGAAAAAGAAATCACCCTCATCACCTCCCATACTACCCACTGGACACCATATTTATTTCTGGGACATTTGCTTCCTTCCATCTTTTTCCCATGGATCTACTTGGTGCAGATTGGGCTTCTACTATTTATTTAGTTTTGGAGTATGCAGTCCTCTTTCTAAGAAAACAGTTTTTCAAGTTATTACAAATGTTTTGTAAACATAACTATAATGACTGAATAGCATTTATCCATGTGGTGGCTTTCAACTGACCACTAAAAAGTCCGATTGTAGGTCTTTCATTTGGAGACTGCCTTGGTAGTTCCTGCAGACTTTAGGAGCTGTGTCACTCTTCCATAGTGCACCAATGACTAGAGTATTTTTAGAGAGGCGGTGGGATGGGAAGGAATAAGCCCCATGTCAGTAGCAGGTGGTGTGGATTAGAATTTTAGTTCTGTTCCTTATAAGGCTTTTAAATTTTTGTCCGAATATTATTTGCTTTCTGATCCTTTTTCATCAGCTATAAAGGAGCCTAAATAATCCCTAATACTTAAGGTTTCCTTGAACTCTAGCATTCTATAATAAGATATGTTTTCCACTTAATTTTTTTCAGAGTTTCCACCAATTTCTAAAATTTTGTGTTATTTATAGGTTGATGTTTTCAGAGGAGATGTTTATATAGTTCAAAATACAAAGAATGATGCTCCTATTTTTGTTGTAGGCATACTCTTTGGCATTCAAGAACTCTGAATGTCTACTTTTATAAGTTTTATGCATTATTCCCATTTGTAAAAAGAGATACTGTTTATACCTTACAACAGCCTCTGAATGAAATTTTGCTGTTGGTTTGAGAAGACCAGGCATTTGACTTAATGAACTGGCCATATGAAATTTGCTCCTTATTTTATGGTTCTCTTATAAATCTCAAGAACATTGTGAACTTCTTTCTACAAACTACCCTAGTTTTATGTTAACTATAAACATGATTCTTGCAGAAAGTTTGTATTATCTTCTTATCAGTGAATTATGGGCTACTTGGAGCTCTATTCAAAGAGGTTAATGAATTGAAACAATTGCTCATTTAAAAGTGCTTTTCATGGAAAGCAAACATTCTAAGCCAAGTGGGACTTGTGAAAATGGCAGGAAAATACCAGGTGACATTTCCATTTTTCACGAGCTCTCAAATATGAGATCAATTATATTTACTGGTTCCTCACAATGAATTTATTTATTATGTAACACAAACATATACTGTATTTCTTAAAAAATGAACATAGAACATACCATAAAACAAGTATGAGATCACAAATTTTCTCACACACAAGCATTTGTCTCTGCTGCATTTGAGGGGGATGAGCAGGGTAAGATGAATTTTTGGCTGCTTTGGAGTTAGTGTATGGCTGCCCTCTTGCCTATGTGAAATATTTCCATGAACATAGTCCATTCAGTCAGTACAGGGAGGGATGGAGATTCTGCCCCAGTAGAAATTGAAGGAGGGACTGAAGTGAGGGAGGGACAGAGCAGTAGCTCCAAGTTGGATTTGCATTAGCAGCATGAATGATTCCATGTTGCAGAAACATGCATCATTAATGAGGTTAATGGAAAATGAAGGCATGAACAGAACATTCTCTTCTCTAGAACCTGTGACTTTGATTTTAATTTTATCCCTTAATTGAGAACAACTTTGGCACTTCACACTCAGTAGAAATGGCAGAGTTCATTCTAAGAATATTTGCTTTAAATATGATGTACTACATGTATTTACTAAGTAGAGTTTATCATTTCCTCTTTTCAAGCAGTGATTTGGGGCAATGTATTTACTTAGCCTGAAACCTTTCAGAGTTTAATGAATACCTATTGATAATTGTTGATTAGAGAGGCTATTAGTCCTTATAAACAAAGTCAACATTACTTTCTCAGCCTCTTGGATGGGAATTTGCATTCTATGCTTTTCTTAATTAAGACTTCAAATAACAAGCATTTATGACATAAAATGGCATAAGACACTACAGCTTAAAATTTTGGAACTGTTTGATGAGACTATTAAAAGGAAACTATACAAACCCAGTGTGGCCTTGAATCTGATGTGACTTACTGTGTGGTCTTAGTGAAGAATTTGGGTGTCTAGTAACTTCCTCGTAGAGCTGATATTCTACGATGTAGAAACTAGATTTTGGTAAGAAAAAAAGGCTGTTTTGGAAGAATCATTCAGCTGATGGATTGAGTTTAAAAAACAAAATATCACAACCTGATAACAGTCACAAAGGATGGCCAGGAAACACAAGAAAGTGCTACTGAGTAAATATTCAAGGTGATACCTTGCAAGGCAGCTTGGTGATGGCTATAGCCCTTTTCAAGGCTGTAGTCTTAGAGGTCTATGACAAAACTGTGTGGTGGCACACCTCTAACTGGGATCCCTCCTAGCGTGCTGTGGTGATTGGGGTGCAGTGTCAACTTGACTAACTTTCATACCCACCCAGATGATAGGTGGAGCATACTTGTGGGTCTGAGATGGATGGGTGGGGTATGGAGGTAGAGGCTTGGTGTCTCAATCTGAGCCTGTCCTTTTTTGTTTGCCACTGTTCCCCTGCTCTGCTTCCCAGCTGCCAAGAACTAACCAGCTTTGCTCCATGCTGCCCTTTCATCATGAGGTTCCTACCCTGGAGCCAGCCAACCCTGGCCTGAAAACTTCATAAACCGTGAACCAAATTAAAATTCTCCATGTTAAACTGTAGCTATCAGGATTCGTGATCCAGCAAGGAAAAGTTGACTGCTACCCATTAAAAGCAGATCATTAGGTGGTGCTGCCCTGTTCATCATAGGCTGGGTACCCTTGGCACTGGGTCCAGAAGCAGGAGATTCATTGAAATAGCTGCAGGTTTAGAGAAGAGAACATCCACAGGGGACTGTCAGAGACATGGTGGAAAGTCCTGTGACTGCTACCTTCCAGACTAACTCAGGGCCATCCTAATCCTCTTCATTGGTATCAACTGCTATAAAAGGAGGGTAGATCCACCATGAATAGCAGGGCAGAAGGTTCCTCAGAGCCCTGGTGCCCCAGGGGTCCGGTGATTAGCCAAACAGTCCTGAGGCAGAGGCCTCTGCTGGCCTCTTGGCCATGAAGCAATGAAGACTCATTGTATCCATTCTACCTGAAGCCTAAGCATCAGTGCTTTCAAGAATAATTAACAGCTTGAATGGTTTAATGGATTCTGCTTCCTGAAATGGCAGAAGCAGCTAAAAAATTTACTTTAGGCTGTCATTTCATTTCTATTAAGAATACTGCCAAAGATGTGATTGTTAACAGCCTATTAGACAAACAAAGGTTTCTATCATACCAAGATGCTTTAAACAAAGGCAATAATTTGAAACCCTCTTAATGTTTCAGTATGAAAATCAATGATGTAAATCCTCTCCAGAAATGATTACCAAGTCAAAAGAAGTTTCATTTCTTAGTAGATATTACATTAGAAACATCCAGACTTTTGACTTACTACCTAAAGGAACAAATATTCATAGGAAAAGCTTAACAACTCAGCTTACACACTGAACACCACTTACCTCACCTGATGGAGAAGCCTCTGAGATATCAGCTCTACTTACATTGAACTGCACTTTTTGCCATTTAGAAAATCTTTTTCATATACATTTAGGTTCCATTGGGGCTATGGGGCAAATGCTTGACTTTTCTCTGGAGTCTTGTCCTTCAACCTTGGAGAACACACTCACGCAAGAGATTCCTGGTGGCTATGTTGCTGAACTAATTGAAAAGAGCAGCCCAGAATTGGTACTTGGAACTCCAGAAGGATTTTACTGCTGGCTTTGCAATCCAGGTGACTCTTGCTGACCTCATCAGTAGAAATTACTCATCTGATTTTGACCTTGGACTAGAGATTGAAAAAAGAGACTTCAAATCAAGGAGCCATAGAGTGTCAGACCTGGAGTATTTCTAGTTTCCTTTCCTTACCTTACAGATAATGGAGTGGAGCCCTGGAAGGTTAGGGGCAGGAGCCATGGATTTGTCGTAGTAGTAGAACATCACAGCCTTATGCAGAAGACCATTCCCTCTGGCTGCCCCCTCAGCCCACCAGCAATTGCCTCCCAGCAGTCCACCAAACAGGTTTCTTAGCTCTAAATTTGTATCTATAGGAATAAGATCTGTCTGTCTCTTAAATGATGAAGTAAGAAATTGCTCCATTATATTCTTGCTTCCTGTTGTTTATCAGAATAACTTTCTTTAACACAAGGGCACGGCTCAGTCAATTGCTTCCCCCAATTCAGATACAGTTGACTTCAGGGAAATTGCACCATGGGAATTTTTTTAATCTAACAGTTAACTGATGCTACTGCAGTTTCAACTCCCAGGATATTGTAGTTCACCATGATGCTGAGGAAGTATAAATAATGTGGTAAAATGAGCACTGAATTAGGCACCTAGATGGTCACATCCCAGCCTGAGCTGCAGCTATACTACCATATGCTCTTCAGTTTCTTTAGGTGTCACATGGAGGTGATGATCCATTCCTTGATTAGCTTCCAAAGCTACAGTGAGAGAAATATTTCTTGAATGCTGGAAGTGGTGTGGTAGCATGGGTTGGTACATGACCTTTGGCAGTGAATATACTCAGGCACAAGCATGGCTACGGCACTAGAGAACTCTGTGACTTTTAGGAGGTAACCAGCCTCCATATACCTTGAAAAATAGGTACAGTATTAGTGCTTATATCAAAGATTCATGGTGAGGAGCAAATGAAATAGTATATGGAGTGTGATTACCACAATGCTTTGCTTGTATAAACTTGATTTTAGTGTCATAGTAAATGTTTGTAAGCAGTAACAGCGACCTTCTATGTAAAATCAGAAAAGCATTGCCTTTTAAGTATTATAAACCCTTAACAAGCAGAAGATTCTCTTAAATTTATACTAGTTTTGATGTCTGAGATGCAACAGGAATGCAGAGCCAAAGGCTTTGCAAAAGGTCTGAAAAGATATAATTTTCTATGATGAGCCATCAATCCAACCCAGAGCCTTTCAACAACAATACATGCTTGAGATTCAAAGTACAAAGTGGTAGAACTGGGAGTTCTGAGAAAGTAGACATGCATATTATACAAGTCACACCCTGTGTTCAGATAATTGTTGTGTGCTGATTTGAACCCAACTCCTATGATGGTCACTTCCACAGAGACTGGTTGGATTGACTCTCCTACGCATTTGCCACTCTGTTGGATCCTGGTGCCACAGACTCAGACCCACAGGTCCATAGACTCAGAAAGGATGTGGACGAAAAACGAACAGATATTCTGAGGTTAGAACAGACACAAGTGCTCCTTTGGCAAGGATTATTCCAGAAACTACATGCCATAGTAAGTCAAACCAACTGTCTTATAAGTCAGAAACAAATGCTGAATATTCCAGTAGAAATTCGAAGTACAGGAGAATGAAACATGCATCACATGCTGGCACTTCATTTGTTTTCTGGAATTGACATGCATGGTGAAACTTTCTTCTATCAATTTTCATTTTTAGATACTATCTACCAGAACCTGTGTGACAGTGTCTTTAATACAACTGCATGAATTGAGGAGGATTTCAAGTTCTTTGAAAGAAAGAAAGATTAGTACCTGGAGACTACAAATTAAACTTGCTTAGAAGTAACTCAGGTAAGAGAAAATCCCACTTCAGAAAAACTCAGAATCAGCATTTCTATAAAACCAAGCCTCTTAAAAATGCTTCCTGGTTTCACCTGAACAGATCGGGTCATGGAGTCTCAGTCTAGATCCTGTTCTATCTGAAAAGATGTTCAGTCATCCTTCCAGCAGGTTCCTTTGGGTGAGAGTTTTATGAATGGGGGAGATGGATGACGGCCAAGGCTGGAAGCAGTCAGAACAGAAAAAGGCAACAGAAAGAGGAGTGAGAGAAGATGGCATGTGACTCCAAACTACAGCACTGCTCTGTGAGTCATGAGAACAGAACCTGAAGAAGGCCCTATTAGGTCAAAAAGGGGCTATCCCAGCCAAAGCCAGGACAACAGTAGGCCCAGCAAGATTTCTGTCTCAGCAGGGATGGCTTGGATCATGCAAGGGCAGACAGGTAACCTCGTGCCCAGCTGCCAACAGGACAGTGGAGCTGAGCTCTGACTCCAGAGAGCTTTTTACCTCCTCTTGGAACTGCCCTCCCTGTGACCTAGGCCCCTTCCTCCATGCCAGCATTTGGAGGGAAGAAGCATGGCTCAGATGCTACACACTTGTCCACATGTCTGACAGCCAGGTTCTAGGCTCCTACTGCCACCAGAGCCAGGATAAGGGCCAAGGCTGGAGGCAGTCAGATGCATGTTTCATTCTGCTGTACTTCGAATTTCCACTGAAATATTCAGCATTTGTTTCTGACCTGTAAGATAGTTGGGTTGACTTACTATGGCACGTAGTTTCTGGGCAGGAGGGGTGGGAGATAGCTTGCATTGGATCACACAAGACAAAGCGTCTCCCCTGCCCTGCAGCTGATGCTGACGCTGACAAGCAGCATGCGCGGGACTCAGACAGAGGTTGGCATCAGGGACAGCGCGCCAAGCTGCTGCCTCTCTTCACTTTTCTGGTCTGAGGAGAGAGACTGGGAGGGGGAACTCCTTCCACTCAGCCCAGGCTTCCTGCTTGGTTTTGATCTCAGGAAGGGAATGCCCCTGCCCCTCTTTGAAGCAGCAGCCAGCACCACTTGTCTCTTCTCTCCTTCCCGCAGGCACTTCTGTTCAGAGTGCTGCCTCTTGCTGGCTCCTTCTGCTTCTGCTAGGTCCTCCTGCTGATTGGGAAGAAAGTGCACCAGTGGGGTGGGGGGGGTCTGGAACTCTTAAAGGAGAAGCTTTATTTCTGTTAGAAATGTGTTTACCTATTGTATTACTTTTATGTCTTTCCCCAATCTATATAACCTTGAGAAAAAGAAGCCAGATATAAAGAGACCATAATCACCATTTCAACATTAGTTGTAGATGTTCTGGTTTTCCTTAAAATTTTCAAGCAGATTGGGCCCTCAACATGATGACTGTGCTTATTAGTAATCAAGTCCAGTTAAAGGATCATTTACTGTGGGCATAAAGCTGGGGTACCACAGGTCTGAGTGAGGTATTCCTGTCACCTTAAAGGTTCACATTCCAGGACAGAAGATAAAAAAGGCACAGAGATAATTTGCAAACTTGCAGTACTATTTTTTTTTTTGGCCTAACTAAGGATTGAACTCATGTCCTTGTGCTTGCTAGGGAAGTGCTTATTCCACTGAGCCATCTCCTGAGCTCTGTGGTACCCTTTTTGCCAGCAACCCCCTCCCCATCAGAGCCTCTGGCCAGAGGAGCCTATGAGTGGTGAATTGAGGAGTCAGTTGAAGATGAAGTCTCCCTGGCAGCCCATTGATTGATTTTCTATCCATCAATTAGGGTTTGTATAGGACTTGTCCTCACCAAAATAGACACGAAGCAAACAAAGCCTCAGTGCTAGAGTTGCTGGATCACAGAGCACTGTTTCTGTCTGTCATGTTCATGACAGTAAATGGGAAGCAGCTTGAACCCAATGCTCTTCTGACCCAAATCCTCAAGTTATCAAGGGATACTTTCTACTGGGTCCAGCCCCAGATGGCTTCCCACGTTTTAGGCTCTACGGTGAGTTTCCTTTTTAAGGAAAATGTCAGACCTTGAGCAAATTGCCAGGTAGAGCACTCACTTCCTTCTGGGAGATATAAGTAATTCTGATGATGTTGAAACTAGGAGACAATTTCAGAGAAGCTTACTCAAACAGAAAAGAGAACGTCAGAGCAATATGAGCCAGATGGCTTCTGGGTCATGTTTGTAGTTTTATGGAAGGGGAAACTGAGGCACAAAGAAGTGACTTGAAGGGGTTGCACAGACGGCTACTGGCACCCACTTCTGCCCTTACCACTAGTCCTGGGATTTCAGCAGTGCGCCATTATGCTCCCTCAGTACAAGGACAGCAAGAAGGCAAAGGGTGCTCCAGTTACTAAAATGCCAGAAAAGGTCCCTGCTCTTTGTAACACCCCTTCCTCCAAAGGCAGGCTGGCAACTTCTCCACCCCTCCAACCCCAGGGAGTCAGCTAATGTGATGCGCCCCTTCCTGAACTAGAAGCCAGGCTGAAAGAAAAGAAGCTATCTTAGGCCCTCTGCACGCAGTCAGCTTCTCTAGCCAGAAGGCAGCCAGCCAACCACTCTACCTGGGATATAGGGTGCACATACGCGCAGCGATTTTCCCATTTACCAGAGCAGGAAGGTACAGAAGGCTTTGCTGGTGGCTGTCCCAGGAAGATAGCAGTGGAACTCAGTTTTCTGTGGTCTTAACCTCAAACCCTAGGGCCCTTATTTGTGCCAACCATTGCAACTCACTGACTTCAGGGCCTACAGCTTGCTGACCTACTAAGTTTGCCCAGGCTCCGCGGCCCAGCCCAGCCCTGCGGCATGCCCATGGGCTGGAATGAGCTGTGCGGCAGGGATGGTGAAGGTGACCGCCTTTTCCTTCGGGAAACACGTGCTCTGCGCTGCACCCCCAAGGGACGCTCAGGCCTTAAAAGTTTGCTCCGGTGATGGGGTCTGAGGAGAGTCTGACAAGGGCTGCGCGCTCACAGCTAGGTCGACCTCCATCCCTGTGGCAGTTTGTGCCCTCTTTTCTCCCAGCAAACAGTAACTACCAGTGGTGGGAGCTCACAGAGAGGGTCCTATCGCTTTAACAAGCGTGAGAGCCCCGCTAAGCCTTCTTCCTTTCAACTGCTCCTGGTCCTGGGCCAGATCGGGGTCCGCAGCTCAGGAGCCGCTCCCACCGGCTGATTTTGAGAGGGTGGGGGGTCCCGGGCAGCACAGGCAGGAGGGGCGGGCCTCTGCCAGATCCGGGCATGATAATGTGCCTGCTCCATGTCGCGGCTTCTAGCTGTCCAGGCTCCGCCCCCTGTGAGTGTGTAAGTGTGTGATGCTGCCGCGGCCGCCGCCGCCGCCTGTGCAGCCGCTGCCTCTGCCGCCGCCGCTGCTGACCGGGCTTCCACGCCGCTCCGCTGCCGCTTCCTCGGCTGCCCCCGCCTGCGCTGTAGCCGCCCGCCCGCAGCCTGCCAGGCGGGCGGCCCCTACGGACGCGGCTCGCAGCTGCCGCCGCCGCAGCCTTGGGGCACTGGGCAGTCTTGCAGGAAGCAGACCCGAACGGGCGACCAGGCGCCTGCCCGCCCTGTGCCGCCTCCGCCGCTGCTCCGGAGCGCAGGACCAGGCACCTCCAGCGACAACCGCCGCTGCCAATGCGGCCCGGGCACTTTTAGCCAGACCGGAGGGTGGGAACCCCAGGCTGCCCAGGGCAACGAGCCCGCCGCGCCACCCGGAGCCGCGCGACCCGCAGCGAGCAGGGACTGACGCCCGCCTGCCACCTCCACCCGGCCGCTATGGATCTATTCGACTTTTTCAGGGACTGGGACTTGGAGCAGCAGTGGTAGGTGTTGATTTTTGCCTTCCCCTTTGATGAGCGGGGCCCCGATAGGGTCTGGGCTTTTTGCCTTTGTTAAAAGGAGCCTGAGCTGTTTCGGGGGCACCCCAGATGCCCTCACACTTGCTCTCGGCCATCCTTGGCCCCTGCCATAGTGACTCCTAGGTCGGTGACCGGGTGGGGGGAGGTGCGCAGACACCGAGGGATGCGGGCAAAAGCGTCTCTTTGCGCTCCAAGTCCGGAGAGTTGCATCTGGCCCGTATCAGATTCGTGCCACCCACCTGGGGGCTCAGCTGCACGACCTCTGTGCGGCTTTTCTAGCCAGCAGCTCTTGGGCACGGCCTCTTTTCGCCCTGGATGCTGACCGCCTGAAATGCCTCAACTTTCCAGGTGCCCTGGAACTGCGGCCGGGGGACTAGATACCACTGGGCACCCTCCGCAGCCTGGGCGACCACCGCCCTCGCTGCCGACACCTCTATCCCGGCGGGTGATGCACGGCGTGGTACACGCACCTTCCTCAAGGCCGGCCCATCCCAAGTTCCCGGGCACTCCAGCCCCTAGCTGTGTTTTCGGGGACCACCGCGCGACGGACCCTGGCTTGGGGTCCGCTTCTGCGCTCGGTTTTCAAGACTGAAGGTTTTTGAAGTCCGTTGCGCCGACTTCAATGCACATTTAATTACCGGCTGGACCCCTGTCGGCCTCCCACTGGAAGGCAGCTCTAGGTTTTCAAGGGACACACAAGGATTCAAAGGCTTAATCTGGTCTTCACAAAATATCCTGAACTTGACGTTCACAGATTTTATGAGATGATGCAGGGTTGATTGGGAGCCAGAAAGTTGTTAACTCCTTGTGTGATACTCAGATGCGCATGCATAAATGCTGATACACGTATCTATTAACTTTTTAAAAACTTCACCTGTACCATAACGTTATTGATTTTTATTTGTCTAAACATTTTAACGTATCAGTTTTCCTTACAGTCAAGTAATTAAATGGGGAGGGAGGGAGCGGCAGCAGCGACTTAAAATTGTACTCTTGGCTATAACCCTCTTAAATATAGTTAGAATAATCTAATCGATAGTACCCACCAACAGTGAGAAATCTTTTGCAATGTTCAACTACTAGCGGCAGCCGTTGGCTATGAATGCTGTGCATTTTTCCAAGGATTTCCCTTGGTGATGTGATATTTTAGATAATTTCCCTCTTTTAAAAAGGGTCATAGGCTTGGCCAATAGCGTCATGTTCCAATCATGGCTCCTTGCAAACCCCAAAATAATCTGAACTTAAATATGCTTTATTTTACAGCAATTCCAGGTAAATCTTTGAAGCACAAATTACAGTGTATCAGTATTAATCTGCAAGGCATGTTTAAACCCATATAGAGTTGTATCAGTTCTGCAGAAAGACTTAACATTACATTAAAAATAATTATGCTGTTGTTATTTAAAAGTAAATATAACAATACAATCATTGTTCAATTAAATATCATGCTCCTGAACAAAACCTTTACTCTAATTTATTTTGCAGACAACTGATAACCACAGCATTATTATTTGCATACAATTTGCCTAATATGTAGCATAGACAAAAGTATGAATTTGAACTGATTTCACAAAGGGGAGGAGTCCAAATGTAAACCATACACAGTATCAGTTTTTACAAATATTTACTGTGTCAATTCCAGTTTAATCTTACATGCAGCTGAATATTTAAAGGAGATGGGTTCTTTTATGTTTGATTTCTGGTCTTCCAGAAGATATGAGCTTTCTCCCTTCTGGGAGGCTATCTATTCTTAAAGAGAACCCCCAAGCGCTTTTTCCTCTGGATCCTTAACTGTGCCATATCAGTTAAGGAGTGTGTAGACCTGGACACTCGGTGGGTATAATGTAAAATTCTGAGGAATTGGTGCATCAGGTATGCACAAATAAGCCTTCATATACCTTCTGTGCACAGGATCCAGGACAATTTGTCCTTACTATTCAACTGTGACAGGCCAGCTTCACTGTGCATTTTGTGTTTATGAACATTTTAATGTGGTTCTGCCTCTGTATCTTGTACATGCACATAGAGAAAGGAACACAAACGTAACAATGGTGAGTGAACTGAAAAGCTTGACATTGTCTTCAGTGGAAATCTGTATCTTTGAAACTCTGGTCATTTAGAGGATGCTGGTTACATATTCATTAGATGTTTACTGCCCTTCTCTGAGAGTAAGTAGCTGCTTGAAAGTGACTACATCCATTTCCCTGAAATCCTCAGGAGGACCAAAGAGGGAAAAGACCCCCTACAAAGTTAAGAAGCTCCTTTACGTTTACATTGAACCTATTCCTAATTGTCACTTGTAGAAAAAGCCCAGAGCTTTCTCTAAGCCTAAGTGTTGAACAAGACAGCTTCAAAACAAACTCATTTTCTTAGACATAATGAACAAAGACTGCAATACAGTGCATACGTGTTATTTGCAAACACTGACCCTAGCAAACAAAAAAAGTGCATGCACACTTACAAACAGGCAAATTTGTTAGTGCAAATGCAAATGGGAAGAATGGGCGATGCATGACGCTGCAGTGTGCAGGTAGGTGCAGTATCTCGGAGTGCTCACACGCCTAATGGAGCATCTCGATGGATTCACCAACTGCAAGCATATCTTAATGGGTCATGCTCTGGACTCGATTAAAGGGCCAGAGCTCAAATTCTTTAAGATTCCTGGATGAATGAGCAATGTTCACCTGAGTTTGAATTTAATATAAAACATTCTGTGAAGGCAAAGGAAGGCACAGATGTCTGTAATGCACCAGGGAGATGATTTGCTCTCAAAGAGAAAAAGGGGAAAGAAAAAAAATCAAAGTTCATCATTTAAATCATTCAGTAGACTTGCCTATGTTCATAAAATAAATGGATTTAGAGGTGTGTGGAGATCATGTGGCTAGATTCTGGACATGTTTACCAGCAACAGTGAAGTCACTAACCCCTGCTTAAGAGGGACAAGAAACAAATTCAGAGAGCCTACAAAGTATACAGGCTTTCAGTCTTGTAAGTAGTGCCCGCCAGTATTGATGAAGTATTGCTTTGTAACATGCCAGGATTCTTTATGGGATGCTCATCTGTTTTATTTTTAATTAGGAGGGAGGGAAGGAAGGAAATACAAAAAAAAGGGATAAATTCTTATAAATAAAAAAAGATGAAAAGAAAGCCTCCATGATAATAAAACCAAAATGCGAATAGTCCTAGGGAAAATGGTAGTTAGGTGATTGTGACAGTGGCTGGCTTCTCACTGCGAAGGACAGCATCAATTGTGTGTCGTTTTTATGTGATGTCTCACAAGTAGCCTAATTAGAGGGGAACTTGCAAGGGGCAGTTATACAGGAAGAGACTTACACTCACGGAACTGTTACATAAATAGAAAGTTCAAAGGTCTGCGTGGGGCTAGCAAGGTTGAAAAGGGGCCATGTGTTGGCCAGGCTTCTTATCTTTGGGGAAAGCAGCCCCCAGGGGCTTCCCCAACAGCCCACACTGTCCCCAGTTTTCCTGGCCCTTGTTGGGAGCCAGAGAGGGAGGCTCTGCCCTCTAGACAAAAGTGAGCTGTTCTAGCTTCAACAGGGCGCAGTCCCTTACCCTACACAGAGGCAGCAACCCTGTTGCCCTCCTCCTGCCTAGGCACAGGTCTTTGCAGGCCTCCAGAGCTGCAGACAGGTCATGCATGGGAGGGTGCAGGCAATAGTGGAAGCACACTCTTGGCCAGCTTGGGGCGATTAAGACTGCAGTGCATGTGGTGGGGGTGCCATGTAGTCCTGTTTTCACTGGGGCCCAGAGAGTTCGGGAATTCTTCCTTCCCTGCTTCATTCATTTCTTTTCTTCTTTGATCCACTAAAATGGAGAAGGGCTATAGTCTGTCTCGTCCCCTCTCCAGGGATATTATGCATTTTTCAATGTTTAGTTTTCACTCAGCAAACCATTTGAGCTTGAATTTCTTAAGGGGAATGCAGATATTAAGATGGTGAAATTACCTGGTGGTAAGGTCTATATAATTCTTGAATACTCTCCTGCAAAAGAATAGTAAGAAATAAAAGCTACCTCAATAAATCTTAAAATGCACATCTATTGGGCAAGGAAAAAAAATATCTCATGGTAGAAATCAGTTTAATGATACATGAATTGTTTTGTTAATGATTCAGTGAAGCATTTAACAACTTTAAAATATACAAGTCAAGATCAAAAATGACTGCCTCAAAAATGAATCTGTCATTGTAGACATAAATGAGATTCTAAACATTTAAGCATTTTGTGGATGGATAAAATTATATTATATTTAAACATGCTAATTATTGTTGAATAGAAATGGCTTTCAATGTACTGAACTTTTATTTCATGCCCATTATTCTTAGCTATGATTCCTTTTTGTATACAGAATTTGCATATATTTAACATGATTTCAAAATTCTAAAACATCCAATAAAATGACCATCTCTGGAATGACCCAGAATTGTAGCCCTCAGTGCATCTAACTGCAGGTCATTCCCCAAAGAGGGCAACTACTACATACTTGATTAACTTCTCAAGTAGACAAAACAAGCAGCACAATGATTACATTTCACTTTTAATTTTGTCTTTCTTTTTGTGATTGCTATGGGATAAAGGAAGAGAGATTTTTAAAACTTGTTTACTGATAAATGGAAAGAAGTATGCTGCTGATGAAAGAGCTAAAGACCACAAGTTGGAGGAACTGTTTGGAGGGGTGTGCACATACTCCGTCTGTGGTAGAACTCGTTCACATCAGTACCACTACCATAATTTGAGCACTTACTCTGTACTCCAAACTCTGGACTAAATGCTTCACATACTCAAGCTCACTTCCAAGGACTTCATGAGATACATCCTGTTATAATCTCTGTTTTTAGAAATCACTGCTACTAGGCAATCCAGTCCACATTGAAGCCTAGATGGAGCTGACCTCAAGCCTAACTATGAACCAAGGTCATTGTGATTCTAAGCCTATGCAACACATAGAATGATTTTCATATTTCATCTCCTTTCATCATTGTGAGTTAGAATTTCAGCTTATATTCCCATTTTATAGATGAACAAACTCAACCCACAGCCTGTGGGTGGGGGAGGTTGGTCAGAAATCCACATACAGTATCCCCATTTCTACATCAGATACTTTGTCATCAAATCTCTAACTATTCTGTATTGTGTGGGTCCCAGTGTTTTGTTTTCAATGAAACAAATGCATTAGTCTGCATATATCATACTTATGAAAACATAATCTGTGGTCTTTTAATATAATTGGGCAGCCATGGAATGCTGTGCTTTTGAAGAGAACAGTTCATACACTAATATAAACTCAATGCTTGTTTTTTGGATGGCTTTTAATTAACACACCTGGATATTAGACAGATGGATAGACAGACAGACAGGCAGACAGACAGACAGACAGATAGGCAGATATGAGAACTAAAGGTTTTGAGAACTGCCTATTTAAATTTATATGCTCAGTCTTGAAGACTTGGTATTTCCACATAAAGGAAACCATGGTACATTTTTCGGGTTGATTTGAAGCCTCAGATCTGGTGGTAAGAAGTTGGTAGTGGATCTTGCCAAAGCTTTGTACTTCACCACTTCTTTTATTTGATCAATCCTTACACTAGCCCTGAGGTTTTGTCAATATGGCTGTTATTAGTTGCACATTGTAGATGATTGAACTGAAGTTCAGAGAGGTTGAATGACTTGCCTAAGTTGGGCACAGTAAGTTGATGGTCTTAGATACTCTCTTCAGAGCACCTCTGCAGTTGCACTCAGTTATCTATGGATGCATGCCCACCTTGCTTCTAGTGAGTCTTCTGCAGAGGCCAGCCATATCAGATACCCAAAAAACATCTGTTGATTGCTCTTAGAGTCAGGCTTGGCCGAAAGACTGTTCCATGCAAATGCACATATCTTTCCAAGAGAGTGGCTCAGTAGCTCCTGCCTGTGTGGTAGTGTTTGAATCATTTGCAATTACTTTCACGTCTCTTACCAGTCTGATCTCATTTTACAAAAAATAACAAGGAAAATGATGGCTACATAGGAAACTTGATAGGTAAAGACAGAAACCGAACTCATGTTCTGGGCATGATTAAAATAGAGAATTTCTATGGATTCTAAGATAGGTTTGGCACTAAGAAAACAACAGAAAAGATGAACTTTAAAGGCACAGGGTCATAGGAGGTAATGGACTGGCATTGTGTCTCAAAAGGAGAATTTTAAAGAAGAATGTGTGACAAAAATTTGAAAAAGAAATGAGTGATTGGAGGGTTGGGATTCCTCCAGCTTTCCTTGAGGTTCAGGCTTTATGACTTGTATTTCATCATGAGAAGGCTGTTTTTCTACTTAACTGTAGCAGATCCACACCATAAATTATCATGACTGTTAAACAAAGGTCTAGCACTGGGTTCTTCTAATGTTAGACTTTTATGTTGCACTTTAATGAAATTTTATATGCATTTTCAAAGCAAGGCACACTACACCATGGAGAGGGTGATGTTCTGAATTGTTGAATTTATTTTAAAGTAAATCTTTTGGATGACCTTAGCTGCTAACATCTACCTACTTACTGAGCTGAGAAAAATTATCTGAGAGCTTAAATACAAAATGGCATGATTTAAGCAGAACTGACAATGACACTACAGCTAGAATCTGATTTTGATTATGGAGTACTTGGTTTATGGAATGCTATTTTTAAAATATAGCTGTGCATTTTGCTTCATTTAAAAAAGAAAATCAGTTTGTGATTTCAGGTAGTTTGATTTGGTTCTTCAGTAGGTCTGTGCTGGTATAAGAGGGTATAAAAGCCACACATTGGGGAATAAGCAAAGGAAACAGGCTTTGTTTTCATTATAAACTCAAAATCACTCATCTGTTTATTTCCTCAATGTTCCCTTTGCTGGAAAAAAGAAGAAAAAAAAAATACATTACTTCCATCCGATGAATGGTTTGTTTTGTTAGATTTCCAAATAATAATTCTTTGCATCGTCTGTCCTCCACAGGGAAAACCAAATCTCAGGAGCAGGCACTGTTTCTCTTGGTGAGCTTTATTAAACTGAATTCCTTGAGTCAGAATTTTGTATTTTGCAGACATCTCTTGGAAACAGTATTGAAATGGGTTTCTGTATAAATAAAAAGCAAAACACTAATAGTCTTATAGTGGCATTGAAATTGCAATCTAGACTTTAACAGTCTCTGGGAAAAGACATTCTCTAGGAAACTGAGATTTTCTTAGTCATTGGCTCCTAGAAGATTTGATCTAACTAACCAGCAGAAGGACGATGTTAGAAGGTCAGTTTAACCTTCAAACTGTAGCAGCATGTACATGATGACCTAACTATCTGTTGAACAATGTGAAATGTAATCACACGGGTTTTATTTCCCTCTCCAGGCTGTCAGTCAACTAATTTTTTTTTAGCAAATTAATTTTCCAAAGGGACTGATTGTTTTCATGCCAGGTCGGTACAGCCACAGTGACTAAATTAGATTCAGCATGATGGATGTTTCTGATGAAGTGCCATGGAGAGGTCTCATCAATTAGCTATTATTTATTTGCTGGCAAAATGCTTGGCTCTGGTCTGTAAACATTAATCAATTCCTAGAAACTACTGATTCAAGGCTGGAGGGGACTTTAGGATGATTTGGCACAGTATCCTCATTTTACAGATGAGGAGACTGAGGTATAGCCCGGGAAAATGGCTTTCTGTAGGAGAGTGACACTGAACTTTTGGGAGTTTTCCGTGCTATGAACAGCCTGCTGTAGCACCTATGCTCACCACCACTGCTCCTGAATCCAGTTGCTGTACCCTTCAGTCACCTTTAGGGGGAGATAAAGGGAACATAAAGGATGACTTCCGGCCCTCTCCGGCTTGACAATAGAATACAGAATTACATTTGGGAAAATAATGTGGCACAGATTACAAAGTGAAATAGGAACCCAGAGGGGAAGAGAGAGAAAGTGCTCCAGCACAGGCAGAGCGATCCTTCTCAAGGCCCACGACTCTCTTTTAGTGCAGTCCTCAAAAACAATGGGAAGGCAGAAATTCACAGTACTTTGAAGATCTGGAGTATTCACCACTCAACTCGAAACAATTGACTTTGGACCCTGACTTATCTGATTTGACAGCAGCTCATATTCGTTATGTAATTCCCAGAGTCAGGTTTAACTGTGTGAGTGGCATATTCTCATTAACACAGACTGATATCCGCTGAGGGGCAGCCACAACATTTTCAACAACTACTTTGACTGTCTGAGCTATGGACGCATTTGAGTAAACATTATCCCACCCTCCCCCAAAAAAGAAAATGCGTTTTTCTGAAACAATTGAAATAAATATTTGTTAATTGGCACAATCGGGGCAACATAGATTTTTAAAAAGGAAGTATATGTTGTGCTTCTTGAAATGCACCCAATTTCAAGGTGTTTCATTTACTCATTCTCCTTTTCTAAAAAGTAAGCAACTCTTTTATTTGTTACATGTATACCAATATTTTATTGTATGCATTTCTTTTTCCTGAAAAGTGAGTTGATCCTTTGGTACTATCCAATTGGTATTGACATCTGTGTTTATGGTTATTTGGCCACCAAATAATTTCTTGTTGACTGTCCCATCTAGTAGCATTCTTCATCCTCCTCCAGCTCTACCCTTGTGTACTCCAGCCCAGAGTACTCTGATGTCTCTTATCTGGTCTTCCATACCATCCTGAGCAGCCTTCCACCTGGGCTACTCCATGTTTTCTCACTTCGATGAACTCATGTTGATGAGAACATTGTGAATGTCCTTCACTTCCATCTTCCTAGTGCTTGGCCCAGAGAAATAAGAGTGCATTATTATTCTTGTATTCAATTCATTCAGTCATAGTATCAGGACTTCAAAATGTTAAGTCCAGGAGGCAAGAAGATATAATAATAATGATAAAATATAAAATAATGATTGGGCTCTAGATTTTGTCATCTGATTTCACTATTTGAAAGAGCAGGGAATTGGAACAGAGGTGATCAACAAGTTCACCAAGGTCACACAGGTAGTATGTTGCAGAGCTGGAGTTCATGCACAGACCATGTGAGCCCTTAGCTGCTCAACTAATCCATAATGATACCTTGTGATAGACACTGTCCTAGGACAAGCCCTGCTTGCTGTGGGGCTCTATAGTGGACTGGCCCAGTGAGGCCGTTGCTATTCATCTTGCATATGTACAAGTCAAACTTTATTTTAAATTCTTAACCAAAAATTAAGCATCGCTGACAATGTATCTGCTCTGGCAAAAGACACATAATTCCACTCTTTGATGCAAACAGCAGATCCAGCTCCTGGGAGATCCGTCTATAAACTTGGACTCAATCCAAACTTGGTAAGAACTCAGCTCAGTGAGAGTAATAATTTTAGTTGGTTTTATCAACTTGTGCCTCTGTAGTGATTAGGACAAAGTCTGGAAGAACTTAGTTACTGTTTGTTGAATAGATAAATGGATTCTTATGAAGTGATCTGCTTCATTTTTGTTCTATCAGATTTGTGGAGAGATATCTCAGAGACACCAGAGTGAAGTCTAAGTAAACAGCTAGACCCACAAGGGCCAGGAGTGTAAGCATAGTAGTTGGCTTATTTTGAGTTCAGTAGGTATTGCCCAGTGGGGTTGCTAAAGTTGTATAAATTAAATTATGCACACCTTACTTGCCAGGAATCCAAATGAGAATTTAGAGTTGATGAGCAAAATCTCATCTAACAGTCCTAAATTTATCAGATTATGTTTTCCTTGTCATGAGGGACATAGATTAGCATCCATCACAATATTTTAATGGTAATTGTTTAGGTTTTTAAAAAAACTATCTTAATTCATTAGTAGCACTGAGTTGAGGTTTTCATTTCTAACGAAGCTGAGGGGAAGAAGATACATTTAAGTTTTTCTGAATACTTTTTTTCATGTCTTTATTTTGTTCCTGAGCCTCTTTTTTATTTTTCATTGTTACTGCTTTGGAAGCTAACCTAGGATTTGGGCTTCCTAACATATTTTTAGACCAAACACACTGTCTATTTATGCTTTCTGAAGTTCAGATTACAATTTCATCCTAAGGATATGCGGAAACTTTCCCAAATATGTAGATTTTTAAAAAACTATGCCAAATATTTTAATAAAGCAAAAGAACTAATGTATACATGGTGTTTGTCATATGATTTATAAACATGGCCTCACTGATCAAGCACGGATGCCCTCACCCCTATGTAAAGAGCCGAGAATTGAATATTCCTAACTTTCCCATAGGCACGCAATTAGGAACTGCAGAGCTTTGATTTAAAGTTAGGTTTTCTGAGCCCAAAGTCTTTCTGCCACAACCTGCCTTCACAGAGAATTAGATGATAGCATAGTTTAATGGGTAACTTCAAAGTAATACAAGTCATCATGGGAAAAAAAATTCTAAATGTATTCCATTCTCTTTTACAGTAAAAAATGGAGGTCCAGAAGACAGGAAGAAAAAAAAAATGATGAAAACATCTAGGAAATTCTAATGACTCTAAAACACCCAGTTGTCCAAATTAGTCAGACATTGGTTATATACTAGGAGGACCAGTACAGTATGTACCTGATGGATTTTTAAGAAATTTAGTCTCAATCAGTAACCTACCACACATAAGTATTAGCTAAAGATCCAGAAAAAACAAACCCCAGCAGTCAAAGATAGATCTTTTAGAAATCAATAGTTAAATGTTTACTGTATCCCTTTTGTTGCAAATAAGCTTTTTGGCCATTTAATTTTGAAGTTCTGTAACAGTTTAAACTTCAACAGTAGAAATGTGTTCAGGCTGCAAAGGATAAAACTCCACTTAAAAATGATGAGGACCACTGCTGTTGGGCTTGTCTTAGTATCTGAGCCAGAAATTACAACAAAATGCTATTGTACTCTCTAACACCATTGAGAATTGATGCCCACAACACATTTCTACCATACAGTTCTTAGTAAATAATTTTGGTAGTTCCTGTATCTTGAACAAAAAATAAAGATTTGATAAACTTATTTCAAAAGGCTTGAAAATTTAAAGTGAATTTAAAGTGGATTAGTAGCAAATGATGACAGCTGAACCAGTATTACTTCAGTTGATTAATTTATAAGTCTACTGGTCAATGATTTTAACCAACAGCTATGCATAGTAGAATCCTAATGGGATCTGTCTATTAAAATTACATAAAGTAGGACATTTGATTTATTTCAGAGTTTTTCACAGCTCAATTTTAACTTCATACAAAGAATGCATTAGTCACCCAGGATAAATGACACATTGAATAAAGTTTTGATTTTGTCTGCTTCTCATAGTGTGCTTTAGAAAAGGATTATACCTGTCTTCATAGTTTATTCTACACCAAGTATTTGTAGTTAGAACAGGAAGTTTAAGCCTCCTGTCTTCTGTCTCATTAGATGACACCAGCCCACTTAGCTTTCCATGCCTCTGGGATTCTTCAGCATTCAAGGAAGGTTATACTCTGTCTTGGGTGTACTATTAAGAACTACCAACGACCACATCTATAGTGAAGTAGACGGAAGGTTTAAAGGTATTTTGCAGGTGTGGTTAAACACAAAATGTATACTGTCATGAAATAAAACTATTAAATTAGCACAAAACCACTCAAATTCACTAAAACAAGGTAAAATGTAACTTGACCTAGGCCCAATTTGAGTGCAAAATGCCTTTACCCTTGACCCTGAGCTGTGGGGGAGATTTTTTGTACTATCAAAGCAACAGGAATGTGTATCTTACTCTGCCTAAGAGGGTTGCCCCAAAGTACAACTGCAGTGTTGAAGTCTGCACTGAATTCTCCACTCTGATCATCCTTATTTCTGTCTTTGAGTAGGAGGCTCATTGTCTTAATGGAAGGTGGAAAGGTGAGTTGGTCCAGAAACTTCATAACTTGCTTGGCCTGCACTTGCTTAGCAAAATTAGAAGAAAAGGGAGGTCTTAAATTCACGGCTGGCTGAAACTATGTGGGTTTATGTTTTTAAGATGTTAAAAAAAAACTCACAACCATGAGAAAGTTCATAGAACTCCATAGACATCAGAAAACTCATAAAACCTAAGGTAAATGATGAAGTATGGAGTAAGTTGCCTTAAATTGAACATAATCATAAAAATCCAAGGAAAAGCAATATATTTTGTAAAATTTATGAGAGTGTTTTTTGGGGGCAGAGTTTGCGAAGCTCGACAACCTTGATGCATCTGGCTTGGCACATTTCTGTTTGTAATGAAAACCTTATGGGGTGCTAGGCCTTGGTTTTCTTAAGCAGGGCCTGCTCCCCAAAGGCATCATAAATGATACACAAGTCAGAAACTTCATGGTTCATGGCATTTCTCAGAGATATTTTAGTTAAGCCGCCCTACCTAGCTACAGTAACAGAAGATGGGAAAAGTTCCTAGTCATAAATCCTCATTGAACTTGAATTAATTAACATTCTTATTCTTATTATTCTTCTGGTCCTTATAGGAAATAGAAAACAGAAGAGATACATGTGCATAGTGACCACTTCACAGAAATATTCAGGTGCATGGCACCAATGTGATTTTTATTATTTGGTAGGCACATCTTCATTTCACAGTGGCAACAGGGAGAAAATCACAGAGGTGTAACCACCAGTAATGAAAAGTTGAATGAATAAGCAGAGACAAGATGAGAAGAAAAAGTGCAGTGCCAACACTGACTCTTTCTCTAGGTGTCTTGTTCTGACTTATCTCCTTTCATTTCTTTTCTTTCCTGCTTGCTGTGAAAGTTTGGAATTGGTCACAATCTCATTAGTGAATTCAGGCATTTTGTAGGACTGGCAACATGCGATGGGGGGGTTAGGTGATAAAATGGGCATTAGTAAGTATGTGTTTGCTCAAACTCTTTCTAGAATCTGGATTTCTTGAATAGAGTTCTAATGTTCAAAGAAAGAGTTCCAACGATGCTGCTGCATTTTGGTGGCAAGGGAAGTTTCCAAGTTGAGCTGGGCTGTACAATGTGGAGTCTTTAATATGTTGCAACTGCTTCCCACTGAACACAGTTCAGTGGCTACAACAAAAGGATAAACCTTGCTGTTAGTTATAAGTACACAGTCCTCCCTTCTGTCACCTACCCTCCTCTTTCACTATCTTGTAAATTGCTATCATTTATTCGTGGAAATAGCTTAGCAGTTACTATTTTACTCTTTCCTTGGATAAATCTAGCAACATTTGGGAAAAGACAGCCAGACATGAATGTAATTGTCCGTTTTCATTGTCTTAATGATATCTGCTACATCGGAAAAATTTTCAGATTTAATGATGTAGAGTAATTATGGTAGTGTTTTGAAAAGCAAGGAAAAGCAAACAAGCAAAAAACCCTCACTGCATTCTTTGGAGCCATTTCACTGTCTTTTCCTAAAACATTTTATGATGGAAATGTTTAAAGGACTGTAGTGAACAATGCAGCCTACACTGAATTACTGAGGAGATTGAACAAAATGAAACATCATTTTAGAGGAAAAATAAGAACTCTTTTACCTTTCACAAGTTTATTTTGAGAAGATAATAAACAAATTGCTCTGTTTCCTCACTGGGGAAAAAAGGGAAATAACATATTCAGGAGACAGCAGCCATTAATATCTTGCAAGCTGTTTCAATGCATTCCTAATTTCTGGTCCAAAACTGTTGAACTCATGTTGATTTGTAATGCATCAATTTTAAGACTCTAAGGCAGCATCTTAAATCCAAAATTTTTAATTATTAGACCTTAATTTTTTACTCAGTAAAAAGACACTGGGTATTTACCCATTTAGCTTTGGCAAATTGAGCCATGCCTGTGTAGATTTGCAGTGTTTAACTGTAAGATTACATTTTTATAAGGAGATAAAGGATGGTCAAGCCTTCTTAGCATCAGTAACTGATTCTTTGAATTCTTCTACTGTGCATTAATGGGAGAATCAATTGCTTCCGTTTTTGAATGATGAGAATCTAAAACTGAATATAAAACTCACAAATGCTACAAAAATCTGAGAGGGAATATGATCAGTTTTCATGATTCAGTGTGAATTAATTTTAGTGATGTGCAGGAGCAAGAATAAATGTAGCCATAGCCCCTAGCTTACATAATGGGTGGTGGGAGAAAAGAGTAGCCTGTTAATTCTTGGGATAGTGGTTCAGCAGCTGATGGCAGCAGCCATGGAGGTCCTTGAAGGAGACTCAGGACTAGGTCAACCACTTGCTCAGTGTCCCCAGCAGAGGTCTGTCACTCAGCGTCTGCCAGTACCCATACACGAAGGGAATGAAACCTGCCTTTTAGGGGTAGCTGTTTTCTTTCCATTTGGACAATGCTGAAATTAATTCCATTATTCCAGAGCAAGAATTCAAGTCATTGAGTTAGTAAACCTGAATTTTCAGTGAAATGGAAAGATACTGGAAATTCTAGTGGTTTGGTTCAGTAAGTTAAACCATGCTTATTTATATTTCCAGTGTTTAACAGTAAGACTGAATTTTTATGAATAAACAAAGGATGCCCAAGGCTTCTTCAATTTAGTATGGGCATGAGCAGGAGAAATAAGGCTCATAGTGAGCCACATTTTTCACAATGACGATGTATCTTGAGACCATCATGTTAAATGAAATAAGTCAGACACATAAGTTCAACTGTCACATGACTTTTTATGAGATACCCAAAATATAAATAAAGATCAAAGTAAAGATAAATGAAAAGAACCAGGGAGACAGATCTTTTGCAAAAAGGGAAGGAGGACCAAGAGATGAAGGGAAGGGGAGAGAGGAAGCGGATGAAAAAGAATAAAGATCTAGACACATACCTGATTCCCGCAAGGAAGATAATGATTATGTACTGCATATCTGTCCTAATAAAAACTAAAAGCTAAAAAGACTGGGCTTGCAGCTCTTGGCTGCAGTGTTGCCCTGAAAACACGACTGAGCTGTGTGCATCCTTCATTTTGTATACCACCCTCCCACCTCAGGTCTGAGGGCAGCTCTCATGTGCTTTCTGTATTCTCATTCTCAGGGTGCAGTGCCCCCACTACTGCGGATAATCAGGGCACCCTGTACAGAAATGCAGGTGTGGATGGCTGCGCCTTGAAGGCTCTCACTCTATTTTCCAGTTAGGTGGAGCAGGGAGAGGCCTCTCTACCTCCTACATATAAAGTGGCTCAGGAGAACAGGGGCTGAGAAACGCATCCTCAATTGCCTTCCCCCAGGGATACCTACCTCTGGTTATCCTATCCTGTAATTGCCACAGTATGAGAGCTACAAAGGATAAAAAGCCTACTAGGAAAATTTCCAGAAGGAATAAAGTAGCTAATGTTGAACCCTGGTTCTTCCTAGGAAATGGTATGCATCTCTCAGGCTGCCATATTGGCATAGACTTGGTGAGTGGCAATGACCCCCAGAGTTGAGCAATTGCAACACACCAGACACTCATTTAGTGCTTTCCATACACAAACTGTTCAACCTTCCGGTAAGACTGTGAGACAGTAGATCAGCTCTTTATTGCTATTTTCTGCAGTGGAGAAGATGAGGCCTAGAGAGGCTGTCATTTGCTCATGATCATGAAGGTAGGCAGTCGCGAAGCTGGGCTTTGAATTTGGCACTACAACGCTGCACTGTGGATTGTGTCTGAGTACTGTAGCTCTGTGGCTCTCTGCTATTTAGTCATAGAAGTCTCCTTGAAGTCTAGGTGGTAGCTGAACTTCCAGCTTCGAGATGAATGAGAACTCCAGTGTGGCTCCTGAAGAGGGGACTGGGTATTGTTTTTTTCCATTCAACTATATTGTGAGTATCTACCATAGGCAGACACTAGAGCCATGATGGTGACCATTGTAGTAATGGCTCCTAGAATCAGCTTATATATACTGTAAAGTAGCAGGAAAGTCAACCACAAATGTCCAGTAGTTTTATAAGGTGACCAAGGAGGTACCTGAAGATTCTTCTGGTTGCAGGGAGTACGGCACTTTAAGATGACTAAACAGATATCCCTTGCCCAGTCTACCAAGCTTGTCCTTCAGCACTGGTTGGTTCATGTTGGAGATTTATGTGAATGAGATCAGCACGAGAAAAAGAGTTGGTCAGAACCACAGAAAACCATTTCCAAAGACGCTATTCGGAAAGGGCTGGAGTCATCAATCATATGTTGAAATGTATGGCACAGGGCATCTGGCTTTCTTTTGTGGCTGCCAGGAGACAAAGCTGATCCAATGCTGCCTCACATAATTTTTTCAGTGTCTAGTACTCATTTTGTTCAGTTATTGCATAACGAGGATACTAATCTATGACAGTATACCACGTTGCTGTGCTGTTTACTGCAGCCTTTTGATCATTTCTCAACAAGTCATTTCCCAGACTGAACTACTGAAGAGTTATCATAAACCCCTAATTTCAGTTGGATAATATCAGTTTTTTAGGTCAAAAGGACTATTTTCTTCCAGAGATCTACCTTGCCTGTGAGTGTAGGTGACAGGTGAGAGATTTTGTGTTGAGCAGTTTGTTGTAGTCCATTGAGCAGTTGACTGCTGCATTTGCAATACTTTATTGGCATAATGTCTGTCTTCTTTAGGAGTTGTACATGGCCACACTTCACTTTGTAACTGAAAAATATGACCTTTATAATCCCATAATCTCTGTGTTCTGCCCTGGCAGTGTCTTGACTTGGAGAGGTGGCTCCAGATGTTTGATCACTTTCCATCCATGTGGAGGTTGCCTGGCAGAGGAGTATGGATGTCTTTTGTTTAAGCAAGGACTGTTTAACCCTATCAGGAATGTTGTAGATGGGATGCCAACACTCGATAAAGGTTTAACTAGATAATTTTGGAGGTCATTACAGCTGCTGAGTTTTTATGATGGTTTAAAGTCCTTTCAGAGAAAAACTGTGATATAGACTTCACTGGCTATGAAAGTCAAGTCTGAAATTTGCCAGAAGATAATGCTCCAATCAAGTCATATTAAATCCACTTTAAATTTTATAAATGAATGGCTTACACTAAGTTGCTTGCTGGAGGAAAAGCTCAAGAGGGAGGCCAAGGAGAGGACTTTTGCAACGTAAGATGCAACAAGCAACAAAAAGAACATCCCAATTCCAAAATATAACCTTTTTTTTCAATACTTAAAAATGATTGCCATTGACTGACTTGTATCTTGTGCTCTTTTATTTTTGGCTCACTTGTGAGCTTAGCAATTGGAACCTATTAATTACTATTGCTTTCTATTGGCATTTTAATGGAAACTTATATAAATAGAAGCAGTGAAGCTAGTCATATTCTCTAAGCTTTCTCATCCTCATGTTCCGGACTTCACAGAGGGACCTTTCCCCCTCTAGCTTATTGGCCTGCCTGTTGCCAAAGTCACTAACTATTCTCCATGTCAGAAGGGCTATGGAAACATTCTCACATAGGAGACTGAAAGTTTAGCTCCCTCTTATCTACTCATTATTTGTGTGTTTTCTGTACAAAAAAAAAACAAAACAAAACAAAAAACAAACAACAAAAACCTTAAGCATGTTATTCTTTGTTCCAAACATCTTGAAATAAATATTACAGTCTTTAAACACATTTTTAGGGAAATCACTTACAGCAATTTTTGGTTCAGTTGGGTTGGTAGTAAATGTCTCCCACTCATGTAGACAGGAGAATAATACAGAGCAGAGGAAAAGACAAATGAAAACAAAACAAAACAAGAGCTTAAACTTTCAAAGAAGATTTTAAACTGTTCCTCGTGTCTGTGTATTAGAGCACATACAGTGCATGTGGCATTAGTTAATGATTTTAGACATGGCCACATAATATATATATATATATGTCTCTATATGCACA
>PVKA01024812.1:0-15452 GCA_004027165.1 Ctenomys sociabilis
TTTTTTTTTTTTTTTTTTTTTTTTTTTTTTTTTTTTTTTTTTTTTTTTTTTTTTTTTTTTAATATAGCTTGTCCTAGCTCCTTCAGTTTCATTGACACTTACTAGTTTTATATCGTTTTCCTTGCATCATCTTATAGTGCTGCATTATTATTTTCTGGTTCCTCATTATTTTTAACAGGTCTTTCATGTCTACTTTCTGTATTGCTATCTTCAAGGTCTGTATGTTTGTCTTCAGTTTTGTTCAATCAGTTTTTCCAACTTTCACTGGAATACTTGATTTCCAGGATATATGAATCTGTTTCATGCATTCTGATTCTTTCCTATATTGTTTGTTTAATGTTATCATCATTTTTATGTTCTCTATTTTTTATATATGTCTTCTTTAGATGTGCTGAGCAATTCTTTCATCATTGTTGTCATATTTTGTTTAACCTGATTATTTCTGATCATATTTCTTTTGTAATCATTCTGGAGTTTTTTCTTTACTTTAGTTGCTATCATTTCAGAAATTTCAGGTGTGTGACTTCCAATTCTGTGGCTTCATCTTTTGAACTTATTCTGAGTGTGCTAGAGTTCTAAGATTGCTTTTTACTCCTTCATTGTGGTAAATTTGAAGTTCCCCTGATGTCCTAGACTCAGCATTATAGAGAAAGTGGTGGAGCACAGGTCAGCAAGTTTCTATAACAGTAAGCAGGCAGGATAGGACTCACCAAGGCTCCTGTGTCCTGTGAAGTGTGCCAGCTGAAGCTCAGCAAAGCTTCTGCAGAGGTGGTGGAGTGGACCTGACTTGACAGGTCCCTATAACTGTCCAGGGTCTACCTGCATTCTCTAAAGGTGGGATAGCCTACCAGAAGTTCCACCATGATTTTACAGTGGTGATGCATGCAGTCCAGATTCACTAGGTCCTCACAGCTATCTGGTGTCCCCTTGTGTTCAACAAAGCTGTGGTAGGCCCCCAGAAATCCTCTGGAGTTCTATACCCTAAGTTGTTTAATATGTGTTTGCTCCTTGCTTTGCTGTGTGTTTGTGATGGAGCTAATGTTCTGCTCCTAGCAGGATCTTATGTTCTCCTGCTCTGTGTTACTGGGATTGATCGCAGGCCCTTTACAATGACTGCATCTAGTTCTTTTTTGTTATTTAATCTAATTAATTTTGAGGCAGCATCTCCTTAAGTTGCTAACTTCTAGGGTGGGACTTGAACATGCAATCCTCCTGTCTCAGCTTTCCAGAATGCTTAGGATGTGGGTGTGCACCACTATGATATGATGAAGCTAGCTGATATGTACTGGGCTTACACCTCCCTTCTTGGGTTCCATCTGAGAAGTGGCGCACTTCTTCGTGTTTACAGCCCTCCAGGCAATATGGGTGCCAAAACCCTCCTACCCAAGTGTAAGCATAAGTCTTCCTATGCCTGGATAGAAGGAAGTGGTTATTGGTAAGCACTAGTAATGTCTAGAGACATAGTTCATTTTGTTCCATATATATGTAGCAATTTATATACATTTTCAGGCTTTTGTGGCAACATGGGTGCTACTGTACATTTACTTGTTCTATTAATTACCAAATAGCCAGATAATCTTAAGTAGATGTAATTATTAAATTTTGGATGTTTTCATTAATTTTCATACTTCAGCAAAATATAATCTTTATTGTTTTTTTAACATGACATTACAGTGAATGACTGTATTGCATAATGGTGGCCATATTATACTTTATTAATTCATATTTTCTATACATACACACTCTAAATCATGGGGTGACTAAATCTATAGCAGTAATGGTAAATTATCTTACGTTAATACCATGTCATTTATTTATTTATTTATTTACTTATTTTAATTTATGCATTTGGTAAAGGTTTCACCGCTTGGACTCATAGTCATCTTCCTGTTTTCAGCTTCCCCAGCACTGGGATTACTGGCACACACCACCATGCTTAGACTTAGTTGCTGGCCAGCTTGCCTGGGGATGGGCTGGTGTGGCATGTGGTACCAGGGATCAAACCCTGGTCCCTGAGCTTCCCTGGGCCTTGAGTTATCTCTCTGCTAATACCTGCATCATTATAAGTCATAATTTAAAAATATTACCATCAGTTACTTAAGTAACTTTATCATGAAAAGACTCCAGGAAATTAATTTAGCAATCAAATTGGCTTAACATGAAGCCTTAATTGCATTGTTTTTCAACTAACATGTATTTTTTTTCTCCAAATGTATGTATTTAAAATTATTTCTATGGTAATGTCTAGTTGTGCTTTTATTTGTACAGTCTGTAACAGAAAATGCATATCCGTTTGAGTCAAGCAAACTGCACTACATTTTTGAAAACAGAGAATTTGGGGTTTTGCTAAAAGTAATTTTAAAAGAATTGTTTGAAATAACCTAATGAGTATATGTCAGATCATCTGAAGTCATCCTATGAGCCGTGTTTATTTGAGTCAAAGAAAAAAATAATTGCCATCTGCTTTTGCTGTTTTCCTCTAATACATTTCGAGGCCTTCAGAGGTTAATACCAATTATACAAAAGATACTTTCTCAAAGCTTCAAATCTGTCATATTTTGTTTGTACTCAAGGAATACTCTGAATTTGATTCTATTATTTTTTGAATTAATATTTTCATATCAGTTTATAAAATTGAAAGAGAAGACTTAAAATATAAAATTTGAAAAGTGGTGATCATTTGTAGTTTTGTGCAACAAGGGATTGTATCTATGTTGTCCCTCTCCATTTTTGGATATGATCGTTTATTGGAGAAGTTGTTTTCTATCTTGGAAAATAATGGCTGATAGAAGCAAAGAGATTTTGGTTTGAAATATACTTCCTGTGTCGTCTTCTCAGCTTTAAGTTTTTGATTCTCAACTGAATTATCATATGCACATCTTTTGTGGATCAAATGGTTTAATGAACTGAAAATCTGCCATGCAATATGCTTCTTAAATTTAAAATCTTACATATTGTTATTGTCCTTTATGTATTTCTTGCACAAATATCTTTTATCCAATAAATAACCTTGTGTTTGTTCAAATTAATAAGTTTTTAGAGCCAGAGGGATAGTTGTGAGTCAGCCTGTCTGTCTGTTTCTCTCTCTCTCTCTCTCTCTCTCTCTCTCTCTCTCTCTCTCACTCACTACTTTCAAAGTTGGGATCAAAGTTGGGACTTTGTGCTTGCCAGGCAGGCACTTAAGCCACTGAACTGTATTCCTGGCCATATATTGTTTTAAATTGTGTTGCTCATGTCATGTATTTTTAGTAAAAAGATACTTTATGGTTTGAAAGTTTTTAATTGAAGGAAAAGTAGAAAACCCTAGAAAGACAGAAATCATATTTATTGTTTAGCATATTTATACTTATAGAGAGTGATGAGCATTTTTGGTTGTGTATCAAATTTGGGCACAGTTCAACTCACAAATAATCTATCAGATAATGACAGCATTTTGATTTGCAATTTGTAGTGTCCTTCAGCTCCTGCCTGTGTCCACAATATTTACACCTGCGGGTTATGAGCCAGTATCATCTGCAGGTATAGAAGAGTCCAGTTTGGTGATCTAGAGAGTGGTGTAACTAAGAATCCACTTGCATGATTTTATACCCTGACTACATTTGACATATGAGGTTTCTCGTATTAGGTCAATAAGCTTTCAATAGAGGCATTTTCTAGAAATCTATATTTACAAAATTACTTTTTAAATTAATCATTTTTCTTCCTGTCCCTGTTTGTATTATTCATCATTTCAAGTAGAAAATTTGGCTATTCCAGCTAGAAAACATCTCAAATTATTCAACTCAATTTAGCTGATAGCTCACAGAGATGAAGATCTTTTTGGGGAGAATTTAGTTTGTTCATATAGTTTTAATACTCCTGAGAATCTGTGCTTAGTTTGATTACTAAATTGCCTTCTTTGTGCTAAAAATTTGGTGTCAGTTTCCCAAATGACAAATGTGCTTCAAAACTTATCAAGAAGGGTCAATAACCAGTAAGCTTTGGAGAATGGCACAAGTCTTACCTTCCTTTGGTTTGTCTCATTGACCTACAAATTCAGTACTAAAGTATGAGCTGGGTACGGTGGTGTATTCCTATAATCCCAGTGTTCTGGATGCTGAGGCAGGATAATTGCTAGGAGTACAAGGAAGCCTGGGCTACATAGTGAGTTTAGGACCAGCCTCAACTATGTTATGATGCCCTGTCTCAAAATATAAACAGAAATAGAAGACTAAAGTATGGCTATTATTTTAGTGGCTTGTTTCAGTGACAGTTTTCTATCAGAAAACATAGTATATGATTAAGAAAAAAATTATGTCATATATTGGACATAGGGTTGTCCACAGATGTCATTTAACAAAATTTGTCTCCATTATAATTGTTATCTGTTGTCTTTCTCCAGGGTCAGTGATTACTTACAATGACTTGATAAGAAAAGGGAATAATATTTCCAGGTACTTTAGATATATAATTCACAGAAACACTTCACAGTTCTTTTGATAACTGATATCTCTAGTATAAATGTTTTGACAAATTATAGTTAATAAGCAAAAGGTTGCCAACTAGAAATGTAATTTCTTTATACTTCAAGAAAACACATTTCTGGAAAATAAGAGACAGAGATACTGTTCCGAGTGTGGGTTCTGAGTCTGACCTAACAGTGCAGCCCATTTTCTCCCTACCTGCATTTAAGATGTATTCGTCACAATGAATTTTTTTTCAAAACCATGAAAAGCTTGACATTTGTAGATATTTTTAAAAGGAAAAAACATTCATTAATAATGTACATTTTGTGCAGTGGTGGTGTAGGGCCAGATATCAAAGAGTAGTAGTAAGCATTAACCTAGCTTCTCAGTTCTGGAGGCCTAGTTTTATAGTCTGTGCACGTGCCTTGGGAGCTTGTAACGAGAGAAACCCAGGAAGACTGAGAGACACTTCCTACTCTCACATGTGCTGTATTCATTACTAGAGAATTTCTGAATCTCTAGTATATATGTGTGCCATCTTTCTGAAAATACATAAAACACAAAAGCAGAGCACATAAAACTTTAGTGATACTGTTTAATACTATTTACTTAAGTTATGGACATTTTTCAAAAAAGTCTATGTAAACTACTTTTTAAATTATGATCACAAAATTATACACATTTCACTCCATCAAAACAGTGCTTCCATACCTTGAATTTAAAAATTGCAATTAATTTTATCCTCTAGGAAAAGTGAAGAGTCAATTGTTCTTAGCAAATTGTCTTAGTCACCATCATGCTGCCTGATGATTTATGGTGACATTTGTGTGTCTTCTATGGAACTGTTGTCACAATATTCAAATTACTTTATTCATTTACCAACATGAAGAAACAACAAACTCACATCACTAATGCCTCTAGAAATTTGAAACACTTTGAGGTATCTACCTTAGGTGTGCAGAGATTTATAAAATTATCACTCTATGAAGTGATAATTCACAGTACAGTGTAAATATCATATGTAGCTAAAAATTGTTTTTTTTTTTAATGCTAGAAAGAGACTAAGTTGCTTTAGGAGACCCTTGCTATATGTTCCTCTACACTACAAAAGGTAAAGTAAAAGTTAAGTTCTAGCATTTGAGTTAAAATAGTATTATACACAGTAATAGACTTGGAAAAATAATAAATTGACCTACAATTAAAGCTGGTAATGCTTTTTAATCTATAGTAAATTCTGCTTTAAGGATTTATAATGCTCAAATCTTTGGAAGTGCTAAAGATGTGTGGGTTCCAACTTGAAGACTTTGTCTTTTAGCATTCAAATTAAAGCAGAAAATACAAAGAAACAGATCTGGAGAAGAGAAGAGTGAAATGTGTCTCTGGTAAGGACTGGGTACATTACCATTACCTTGAGTTCTAAAGTACCCTTGGGCCTTCAATAGGTCAAAGTTTAAATTCTCCAAGTGCAAAATTATAGATCAGAGGACCCATGCTCCGTTTGTGTTAAACAGTCTTTTTACCCAGAAGCATACCTAGTAAAAAGCAAGAGTTATTTTATTTTATCTTTTAACAAAATGGATCATCTCAGACTTTATAAAAATGAAAAACAATAATATCCATAATAAATTTCAAACTCAGTGCTTTAAGTTATGCATGTAAATACCCATCTAAGGGGCAATAAAAAAACATAAAATGCAACTGGTGATTGAGGCAAATAGTATGAAGAGGTTTATTTTACCACTTTGCTACTTTTCTTCAGTTTTGAGATTTATCCAAAAAAAAAAAAAAAAAAAAGAAGAAACAATAGGAAAGGTTTAAAATTAGCCAAAATTAATGTATACTGGTTTGGAGTAGAAATGCTAAAATAATCACTAAAGTCTGGCACACGGCAGACACGGAAGGAGGGCACACAGGTGAGGGTGGCTGCTGCTTCTGCATCTCTAAACATCCACACAGCCTTTAAAATGAATCATGAACCCAAACATGTAAATTCTTTGCATTTCTGTATGGATACTATCAAGAAGAAAACCACAGACACTGAACACGTCATAATACTATACACATCATAGATATATATTTTTCTTTTTATGTATTTAGTACAGGATCTACAGGGTCTCACTACACAGATCAGACTCATAGTGATTGTCCTGTTGAATGCTAAAAGACAAAGTCTTCAAGTGATTGTCCTGTTCTCAGCCTGCCAAACGCTGGGATGACAGGCTTGTGCTACCACGCCCGCTCTCAGTCGCAATTGAACTCGGGGCCTTGCGCATGGGAGGCAAGCACTCTACCACTGA
Source organism: Ctenomys sociabilis (assembly GCA_004027165.1). NCBI lineage: Eukaryota > Metazoa > Chordata > Mammalia > Rodentia > Ctenomyidae > Ctenomys > Ctenomys sociabilis. The sequence goes on from PVKA01024812.1 coordinate 6,743, forward strand.
GCTCTATCCTCAGCCCCATGCACATTATTTTTAAAGAATAAACTTTTGATGTGTAACATGTAAATGTAAATAAAATGTCTTTGACTGAGTGGACCTTTTCTTTCTTGTTTTGCTTGATACCGGGAACCCAACTCACAACTGTGTGCTTGTCAGGCAGGTGTTGTGCTGCTGTATCCCTGGATCCCAACCTTTTCTTTTTTAAAGTTGAGATCAATCATCGTAAGGTACTTTCTGTGGACTATTTTTAAAATTTATTTATTTTGGTTTCTTGAGATAAGTTTCTCATTATGTAATACAGGCTGGCCTTACCTCACTTTGTAGCCCAAGCCAGCCCTGAACTGAACAATACTCTTGCTTTAGCCGCACAAGTGCAGGATTATAGCCAGCAGACTAATTTGTAAGGCTAATTATAATAACATTGCTTAGTTTTACATTAGGCTGCTTTTACTTTTGAGGCCAGGTGTCCTGTGTGGTTCAGGTTGACCGTAACTCACTGTGTAGCCAAGACAAGCGTTGGACTCACAGCAACCATCCTGCGGGTGCCTCTGCCTCCCAGGGGCTGGGATCACAAGCTCCTGCCACCCTCTCAGGCCCAGATGGTTCTCAGACAAGCACTGTTCATTTCTGCATCTTAGTAAGTTTGATAGCGGGCGATGGCCCCTTCTAAGCACTTCCCACAAACTGCAGTGTGACACTGCAGTGTTATCTGCCTTATGGCAGGTATCCTATGTATACAACTTAAAATTTTGTCTAAGACCACTCTGGGTGAAGGTTTTGTAGTTTTGTAAATATCCCTAATTTATATTATTTGTGTGACTTTTGCTATGTTTTATTGCATTTTCTGAATTCCTCCCTGGGATTTAGCAGTACTTTTTGTGACACCATCAAAGGCAAAAAAGGTGATCAAAATTTTACATTTCTTGCATGATTTTTAATGTACATTTATCCACTTAATCATCATCTCTGTCATCTAAATCCGTATCAAAATCTAAGTCATTATCACTGACTTCATTCCTCTTCCCTCTTCTGTGATTAGACCTTTGATTATTTTCACTATTTTTTGTCTTTTCTGACTCATTATTAAATGGAAGAACATCTTATTACTTTCTACATTTTTTTTTTTACCAAGTTACAGTTTGCAGGCACCTGGTCTGCACACTTTAAATATGCCTGTAAATATTTCATGCACTTTTTGGGCTCTGATAATGGCTTATATTTGCTGTATCTTACTCACCACTCAAGAACTTCTTTACAGTGCTGACATACTCCATCATGAAGTTTGCATTAATTTTCCTGGTCTCAATACTCTTATCAATCTTGTCATTTTGAAGCTACATGTGTGCTGGTCCTTCTGAGACCTGGAATGAGCCGTAGTGCCTTTTTGGGAGTTTGTCCCTGAGATTGCTACCACCTAGCACCAGGCACAGTGAAGCAGTAGCAAAGAAGACAGAGGAGCGGGCCCAAAGTCATGGATGCCAAGAGTTATTTTAAATCAGTTGATTAAATCCAATCATTGGATAAAATTGAATTAAGCCTCCTAATATTTAATTTAAATACTATTCACTTAGCTTTCTTGTAATTATTACTGTGTGCCAGAAACAAGCCTTGGTACCATATTATCAAAACTAGCTATGCTACCCAGATCTTAGGAATGCCTTAGGTTAGTTGCCCTAATTTGGAGACTCTGAGCTCAAGATTCATGTTAAGCACTCTCAGAAGAAGGCAAGGAAAGAGACCCCAAAACAGGGAAGGAAGACAGAAAAGTCTCAAAGCTTTGACTTCAGCCATGAAGAGATCTCAGTTGAAGTCCCAGGAACACCTTGATGCTACAGGGTGCTCCAGAGGATAAGTTACACCTCAGTGTTTTTTCTAATGACAGGCAACAAATAATGCTTGTAGTTCTATTGGTGGGGATGGGAGGTAGTGGAGAAATGGAAGTGTGAAATTATTGCTGTCCAAGTCTAGTTAACAACTCCTGCAGTTAAGGAGGCTCTAGGTCTCTTGGTAATACTCTGAATAATGGGTCTAAATTAGTTTAAATCTTGGAGGCAGAATAGGGATGATCTTTGGTGAGGCAAGTGCAGGGCTTCCCAAGAGAATTCCTTGTTGCTGGCGTTTCACACAGACACCATCTATGATGAGTAAGGCGACAGTAGTGATTCCTCTCAAAAGTCATGTTCTGGGTTAGGTGGGGCACCTTAAAAGCACTTATGTCATTAATGCCATACTACATTGCCATGGAAACCAGGATACTAAGAAAGAGGGTTCAATAATGGTGTGATAGAGATGGTGGGTATATTTGTTCATTTTCTGTTGGGGACAGTGAAATATCTGAGGCTGATTGTCCTGTCTCCAGTTCATACTAAGGAGGTTCAATTGAGATTCTAGCAGTCTGATGAAGAAATTCAGTACTGTGGACTGGGTTAGACATCTTTATTCTCAGCCTTTGCTTTATTTGCCATGCTTTAGTATGTATACAGCCATTCTTTTGTCTCCTAGACACTGAATACATTGAACTGGCTGTTCTCAGGTCAGGCCTCCTGTAGGGTGAGCACTTACATAGGTTCTTGATCACCATATGGAAATCTAAAGCTATGTGCACTATAGCATGGCTGTGTTGTGTTATCAGATTCCCTTCCAATACTTTATTAAGAAAACATCCTTGGGGGCCAGGAATATAGCTCAGTGGCATAAGCACCTGCCTGGCAAGTGTAAGGTCCTGAGTTCTATCCCTGGAACTGCCAAAAAAAGAGAAAACATCCTTATGTAGCTCACAGTTGTGGTGTGTGAAATTCCAAATGTGTGATCCTAGCCGTGCTGAGAGGAACTGTGGCTGCGTACATCTCATTATGACAGATGAGATCACAGAGGGAGCATGTCTGAGATTGAGAGATCATGTTGCCAGGTAGGAAGACAGAGAACAGGTAAAAACAACTCCTTTTAGATAGCCGTCTCCTGAGAAAGTAACTGTGGGTCTTGTAGACATATCTGGTTCCTTTACCAGATGACCTGATCAACTCCCTATGGGTCTCACCTCTTAAAGATTCCAGTATGTAACAACATTTTGGACATAATTCGCACCCCATGAACCTTCCAATACAAGTCTTCCTTTTTCATCACAAGCATAGGGAATTCTAATCTGTGATGGGGGTGGGTCATCGTCAACATTGGTTACTAGAGCTGCATCGGTAGGGAGTGTCACTCCATTACATTTAATGTATCAGTGCAATGCAACAGAAAATCCTGATAGAAAGTGGTACATTAAAACACACTCTCTGTTCTTTGTGAAGATATTTGACACTTTATATATGGAAAGAAATTAAACTAGTATCTTTTTTTAGAAAGATGGGTGCAGATTCAGAATGTGAAGCTTGTGTGATCTGCTCCATATGGCCCTGGGCTCCATAAATCCTATTGAGTACCCCAGTGCCCTATGACTTCCTCTAAAACCGTCTATCACTAAGGAAGAGCAGAGTATGTGGCAGTTGCTGCTGCAAGAGAAGAGCCCTGTAGGTATACATTTATTTAGCATTCATTAAAATCTCTAGAATAGGGGCCAGGGAGATGGTTCAGAGGAATAAGTGCTTTCCTGGCAAGTGCAAGGGCTTGAGTTCAATCCCCGGTTCCACCAAAAGAAAAAAGAAAATATCCAGAATAAAACTTAGAAATTATTTTTCCATTTCAAAGGTATGAAAATGGAAATAGTAATGATTTTAAATATTTATCAACCCAAATTTAAGTTTCCCTTTATTCTAACACAGGTAGACTTTAGAGTGGAATTATCTAGATGGTAAAGAAAGGTGATTATAAAACTAAGTTTTCATTATATTCAGGAAATAAAATGTGAATAGAAAGAAGTGCAGTGGGTGTGATTTATTTCTCTTATGAGTATATTCTCTCATATTGTCTCCTTAGTGAAAAAGAAAAATGGAATTAGAAGGGTACAATAGATATTGGGAAAATGGAATGAATTTATTAAAAAGAAAAGAATTACTGAGTTGAGGAGAAGGACAGGACAGGAAATGGGGGACAGAGATGTATCTATGTATGTAAGCAGGATGGTTTGGACAAGTGCACTATGCATTTCTGCTGGTCTATGAAAAGGAGAAGATAAGACTTCATTTGTCTCCTTTTATAATTGTTTATATTTTTTCTCTTCTTAATTTCTTATACATTTTTTCTTCCAATTTTTATGCATATATCTATTATATGAATAACTGGACAACACTATGTGTTACAACAAATACTGAGAAACTTGTTAAGTGAAGTTCTGTATCACTTCTAATATTTTCTGTTTTAAATCTTATTTGTAGACTCTTTAAAAACAGAAAAAGATAAAAGCTCAGTGAAAACTAGTTTCATTTAGATGGCAAAGAGAAGAAAAACTGCACACAACATTAAACACTGGAATATGTTTGACTTTGGATGCATATCCTGTTGACTGGTGATTTGAGGACTATTTTCTTATATGGTACTTACAGGGTTTGTAACTTGCTTCTTGTGAAATTCTGCAATTAAGTAATGTAAAACTCTGTGCAGAATTTTCTAGGCTTCAGTTTACTATAAAATGGTTATGGCTCTAAATTGTTTTTAACTCTCTAATTTTTGTGATACTATGAAATCATGTGACTATGATAAATCACCACCAATCTCTTATGTGCCTAATTCATATCTTACACAAAATACTAGCTATTGTCCAGAGGAAAAGAGAAGAAAGAGGACACGGAAGAGAAAGAAGAATGTAGCTAGGAAGGAAAGGTCCTATTTTTGTGTTATAATTTATTTCTTTGAGAACAAAGTTATGTGTAGATTGAAAACTCCATGGATAATTCTCTTACCATGATGGACATTACCATGGTGATTTACGAATCCGTTTGCTGGTAACAGTCCTAAGCAAGATAAGTGACTGGACAGAGAGTAAAGGCTGCTGTATACATAAAGAACATTGAACCAAAACTCAGAACACAAGTTACTAATGCACATTTTGTTATATCATCCTTGTCCATCAGAAAGAGTAATCAGGGCCAGGGAGATGGCTCACTGGAATAAGCACTTCCCTGGCAAGTACAAGGGCCTGAGTTCAGTACCCAGTTCTGCCAAAAAAAAAAGAGTAATCATTTTGAAACATTTATGAATTAGATAAATTGCTAACTACTTTGCATTGTAATAATCATTGATTCTATTAGAGTAACTCATTACTAATAGACTAACTCATTAGGAATAGAGTTATGTTTTAGTAACTCATTGAAATAAATAATGATTTTTCTGTGTAGAAAAAATCATATTTATGCTAAGAGCTTCATCTTGTGCCCTCACAGAGAAGAAGCTATAGAGATGAGTGAGTGGTCATTTAATGTTGGCTTCTCAGCTGGTTTATCCACTCTTCACTGTGATGCTAACAGAAGGGTCAGTGGAAATTTGCATAGAGAATTTCAGGATAGTGCGTTTGTATTCTTACTGATGTTTTGTGCCAGTGGAGCTTTTAGTGTTGTATGTAAAACTGAAGATTCAAAAGGTTCTGTTTTTTGGGAGGCATGGGGTTGTGATGGAACATGGCAAATGGCTTTGTGTTGCTTTATTGTTGTTTTTTTCCATCAAGAAAATTTCCAGAGCTGTGAGGAGTTCTCAAAATCTCTTTTCAATCTCATAAAGAGTCAGAGTACTTATTAAATGTGGCAAGCTCTGCCAAATGCTTCCTTCAATATAAACAGCTCCATTAAGCAAGTATAGTTGGCAACTTTTCACTGCACAATGTGTTTGTGTTTTAATTTTGAAGCAAATTTAAATACAACATTCTTAAAAAGCTGGCTGCTACCCTCAGTTTTCCATAAAAGAGAAGTTTAAAAATTATTCATTATGTCACCTGATTTGAATATCAATGAGCTACAATTTTCCAATGTCTTATATTTTCTTGAGTGTTGACTTTGATCTTCAAAGGCCATTTATGAAGTGGTGTATAATGGAAAAATACACTTTTGTGTATGTTTTTCCAGAGGTTTATTTATTTTATTTTTATATATTTTGGCAACCAATGGGGAACAAAATGATTACAATTGAAAAAGAAATTAAAATGTTAGACTCAAGGACACAGTACTTTGAATAAAAGCCTCAGATGGACTGAATGTGTTAATTGATGAATTGTAAATGAAAGTTGTGGAATAAATGATGGATGTTATGACAGATTAATTTAAATTGTAAGTATTGCGTTTGAATTTACTGAAGAGATTATAGGTATTTTTCATGTTTTTATTTTTTAGTAGTACGTGTTTGCATTGATTGCTTTGCTTGTGGGAAGCTAAAACATGTGCATATCACAACTTCAGCCTTTTTACCTCCTAATTTGCCTTATCTCCCTTCTCCATCTCAATTTTCTTCAACATTTGAATAAAATCTGTCTTTCTATATCTGATGTTATCTTATTTTATTCTTTATGTATATTTTGATTATTTATATTTGGAATAAATATAAATACTTGTGAGAAAGCACACAGTATTTAAGCCATGTATCTTATCCATTTTACTTAACATTATGATCTCAAGGTAGCATTGTCAGTGTATGTGTATAGTCATTAAATTTATGTAAAAGCATATATGGCAAATTACATAGGTGACTTAGTACAATCAACAAATTCCTCAATATGATTTAATTTATTAAATTCCAAAATTTAAACAATCATTTTTATGTATGTTCTTGAAATTACATATAATCATATTAAAAACTCATAAGATACTTTTCTCAAATAAAAATTGGATATGAAACTAAGTTTTGATGTGTATGTATTGAACATTAAAGTTGGATTAGCATCATGTGGATTTTGAATTTTCATTTAATTTTAATTGAAAATAAAGTATTCCTACAGTCAAGGTGAATAATGTCCAGTAGATCCATGCACCTGCGCTGCATGGCTCAATTTGTTTATGTTCACCTTGACTGATTATCTCTTGCCAAACAGCTCTGCATTCCGCAGTTACTAAAGCAATAACTCATTGTCCTGATGCTGCAGTTTCCAGTTTTAATGACAAGATGGATATTCTAATATGCTGGAAGTTCTACTATAGTTAAATTAATGAGGAATTCTAATTTTTATAAAGCTATGAAGACAAAGCCACTGAGGTTCTATTAAGTAGAACTTAGCAAAATGAGGGCTTTCAGAGTATGCACTAGGCTTTGATTCTAATATCTGATTATCTAAATTCAATATAAACCTTAATTGAATAATGAGGGTAGTTTCTGTGATGAAAATATGAAAAGCACAATAACATGTTCTGGAATTTTCTTTAATGTCCTAAGAGACAGACATGTTAAAATAATTTCACTATGATAGCTACTGTAACCTACTAATCAATTACACGATGTGCACTAGTGCTGTTTTTGTTAGCTGTACCTCATTGACTGAGCAAAGTGGGTACTCTTGTTACCATTTTACAGAAGGATAATTAGCTGTCAGAGAACGTATGTAAGGTTACTCACAAGTTCATAGAACTGAGATTTAAATAAAATGGGCTAATGTTCACTTTGGAAAGGAGGTGTGAAAGAGTGTGGTAAATATATACACTGAAATATTAGTCAGCCATGAATGATAAAATTGAATCCTTTGTGACAACTAATTTTATGTAATAGGAGTTCATTAAATAAAGTAAGCTGGGCACAGAAAGACGGGTGGCCCAGGATCTTACTGCTATGTGAGAATTAAATACTTGATCTTTTAGAAGGGGACAATAGAATATGATTACCACAGGTGATAGGAGGGGAGGTTTTATGGGAAAAATGTTGGCAAATACGCACTGAGTTAGAAAATAGTAAGGCATTCTAGTGTGCTATTACATAGGACCACTATGAAAAGTGGCATTGTGGGCTGGGGAGATAGCTCGGCAGTCTAGGTACATGTGTAACAATCACAAAGACCCAGGTTCAATCCCCAGTACTGCTGAAACTGGACATGGTGGCACACACTTGTAATCCAAGCTCTGGGGAAGCTGAGACAGGGTCACTATGAGTCTGAGCTGTATAGCGAGACGTTGTACAAAATAAATAAATAATTTTAATGTGACAGAGTACTGCCTATTTCAAAAACCTAGAAGAAGGAATATTGAATTGTTTCAATATACAGAAATGATACTTAAAGACATATACATTCTTAACTATGATGGTGATTACAGCTCAAACCTGAGTAAGAATGTAGTATTTATGACTGGCCAGTGAAAGGGAAGGAAATGGGGCAGTAGGCAGAACAAATAAGAGTTAAACAGCATCCTGGATGAGAGACTGAGTAGGAACAGAGAGCTGGGAACCAAGGGATGTGTTCAGGAATGACAGCAGGCTCAACATAACCTCACATCTCAACATGAGTCTGTGGACTGTGTAAAGAAATAAATAGTTGAATATATGGAAGTTATTCCTCCCTAGTCTTCCCATGTACATAGTGAGTAAGGATCTCTGTGAGAAGTCCCCAAAATCTGTACTCTAATAGAATGTGTCACATGATTGATTGTTCTTCATCAAATGACACAATGCTATATAAAATTGCAAAGTATAAGATTAAAACTAAGAATGAATTAATTAAAAAGACCATACTAATTTTTAATTTTTTTTCTATTTTACATGATCATAAAAATAGCTCAAGGTACATAATAAACATAAGCATGAATTTAAAACATAAGATTAAAGGGTCTTACCATCACTAATAAAATACTTTGCAGTGATATTTATT
>PVKA01024812.1:15552-33850 GCA_004027165.1 Ctenomys sociabilis
TTCTTTCTTGTGGTACTGGTGATTGAACTCAGGACCCTGGTTTGCTGCACAAGCACTTATTCTACCGAGCTATCTTCCTGGCCTCTGTATTTTTCTTGATTGTGCTATTCCATTTATTTACTAGTTGCAAAAATTTTACTTCTGTGGTGGAACCTTTCAAAAGGTATAACAAGGGTCAACATTCATTCATTTGTTCATTTAACATAATTCCTATTTTCAGCCCTGGTGGAAAATAAATATGACCTGAGGTACTTTTTGTATAAGAAGTATGAGTTTAAGAAATTAATTTATAGATTATTTCCTTTATCAGTTATGTGAAAGCTGTTTGACCTACATATGTATGTATGACATGTTGTACATTCTTTACAAGGAGCTAAACATCTATAAAGGAAAGAGAAAATGCACACACTCACCAAATGTATTAAAATTAGAACATTACAAGAGCTCCAGAGAGCTACGGTTGAGTACAGCGCAGGAAATGCAGTGTTTCTTCCTGATGATGACACATGGTAGTTTTCATGGAGGACTGCATGCACATTTGAGCTTGAGCGTCAAGCAATGATGATATTTGGATTCACAGTCTAGAGGAAAAGGACACTTTCCAATGCTCAGGTTTGAAAGATCATTGATTGAAAGCAAATAAGGATTGTAAAGGCAACTGAGGTTAAAAAGACTGTTCAATATGACTGGTACATGCCTTGAGACAAGATTGAGAAGAACGGGAAGAGAAAGATTTTAGGAGTCTAAGAAGTATGGGATTCATTTGGTGTCCTGAGTAGAACTTTAAAATACTGCCTGGAGGAGGAGGCATGAGGAATCATGTTTCAGAAAGATCAGTCTGATGTCAGGGTAGGGAATGACTGGAGTGGAACAGACTGACTTAAAGAACTTCCTAATATATTATATAATAACAGCACATGTCTGTACTCGCAGCACTTGAGAAGCTATTCCTGAAGGATTTCCACCAATTTGAGACCAGACTGGGCTATATTGTGAGTTCAAGGTCAGCCTGAACTGTGTAACAAGACCTGTCATGATATATTGTTAGTACAGGCTAGCATTGGGATGGTTGTCAGTCAGATCTGTGGAGCAACATAAGGATGGGTACTTAGGCAACAACAGGATATGTAAAGAAAGCTCCATTTAGAAATTGATCTTTTCCATGTGTTCTATGTTATTTTCCTTCCAGAAAAATTTATGTCAGTCTCTGCCCTTAGCCAATCTTTTCATGATCAAATTCAAGCTACTATTGTGCTGCTGCTGAGCACACATTTGGGAAGTGTTAACAGGAAAACTTGTCTGCTACCACCTTAGATGTAATGTTAGAGACCTATGGATTAACTAAGCACAGGCAGATTAGAAGCGGGTAAATTATTTTTAAATGAGAGCATATTTAGTGGTGAATAATTCACTAATGTGCCAGAGCTAAATGTTTTTAGTAATATTTTTAAAGGGGAACCGGTTTAAGCATTCAGTAATAAAATATGGAATGTTCTGCAGTACATTTGATGCTAATTTTTTCTGGACTCATACGTCCCTGTGCTGAGGATATCTTTTTCCAACAGGTAAGTCCAAAGAGGGGTTCAGTGGCAGTTCTATTTTGGCAATGCTTTGCTTAAGCTTACATGCTTTTTGCCTACTGACTGTCCAGAAATTTTCATATTCTGGTGGAATATGTCTTCAAGGAACACAGGTACAAATTATTATTCACAACAGCCCTCAGAATATAGGTCTGGCCTTCAGTACATGAATCTGTTAGTCTGCATACTGAATTTTAATCAGCAATACATAGTTGATTAAAACAGGTGATTACAGGGTGATGAGGTCTTTCAGAGGTCATTGAAGTCAGAGAATTAATGAATGAGGTTAGTGAACTTTAAGAGAGACCTCCACTTAGTTAGATAACTTTTAGAAGAGACCTCCACTTAGTCTCTTGTACCTTGGAAGGATACAACTAGCCATTACTGTCTTATGAGCTAGAAAAAGTCTTTCCCTGACTTGATCCTAAGCTCCTGCCCCTCTGTGTGTCTTGATCCTAAGTCCTGCCTTTCTGTGTGCTTGATCATGAGCTCCCTGCCCCCAATTATGAGAAACAGATTTCTGTTGTTTACAATCAATACAAGGATTATAGTTCATTGTAGAAGTACAAGTAAATGGTGATAAATGAGAGGAAAATATAGCTTCTGACCTGTTTTATGTCAGATGTGCTAAGTTTGGTCCTAAAGGAATGAAGTCGATATGGACCAAAGGTAGAAGTTAGGAAATTTTATTGGAAATAAGGTGAGAAGAAGGACCCATGAGGGGTCCCAAAATCATGGGCTACCAATGCCTTTTGACAAGGGTAATTTGTATAGCAAAGACCTACTGTGAATGCAGTATGGTTCAGGGTCCTGGGAGATGGCTCCGTAGAATAAGTGCTTGCCTGGCAAATGCTCAGGCCCTGAGTTCAATTCCCAGTTCTGGAAAAAAAAAATAGGTTCAAACTCATCAACCTGTAGGATCACGAGAATAGCTGCTTGGCTAATACTGATGCTATAGAGAAATGAGTTACACACCAAGAATACATGAAAGACCAAAGGCATTTTTGGGAAGGGGTGGGTCCGGATGCTGTGGTCACCCACCTGAGAGACTCAAGTCTATCTGGACCTTACTAGCTGAGGCAATGCTAATTACAGGATAATCTCAATTTTACTGCTTCTCCCTTAGGGAGGCTTCAGAAATGGTCTTCACGTCTTTATCCTGAGGCTTGACCTTCTTCAGATGCACCTCATCCACAATTCTGCTGTCTTTTTTTTTTTTTTTTTTTTTTTTTTTTTTTTTTTTTTTCTATTTTTTTTTATGCCCCATTTAAAAAAAAAAAAAAAAAAAAAAAAAAAAAAAAAAAAAAAAAAAAAAAAAAAAAAACACAACTAATTAAGTGAACACTGAAATTTTCTGGATGGCTTAGCGGAATGTGAACAAAGATGAGGGCAAGTAATGAGATGAACTATATACAGAACTTTAACAGTCCTTGGAGTGTGTACAGCACAAGGAAACAATTTAGACAACAGAAATTTGAAGTATTGTTTATTTTGCTAATTCTCTTTCTTGGCTTTTGTTGTAGTAAACCGGTGAGGCTGGTTTTGGAATTTAGATGAACTACACAATGTGCTACTTTTTCTGAGAGGATTTGCAAAGAATAACTGAAGTAAAGCCATTTTTGGTTTCCAGCTCAGTGGTGACTATTTTCATGTCCACCTCCTACAAGGAATAAGGCTTAGAGAAGAGGCAGGTGTCTTTGTTCCTCCTCACAGTTTCCCAGCCACTCACTATATATGCTCCTGACCAAACCCTCTAGAATTAAAATTCATGTTATTCAAATATAATGCCTATTACTCTCTGTTGGAGTGTTCATCGTATGCCAGCATATCACTCTCCTTATTCTTTAAAGATTATGTCTGTACATGTTTTCAGTTTTCCCACTATTATTGCTCCTGAGTGGTCCTTATTTACACAAAAATGTTATTCTTCTCTGACCCCAGCAGCTTGCACTCTTTCTTTCAGTACTCTTGTTCTCTCTCCCTTCATGGTCAGTGTATCCAAGATCTGTCATACCTTCCATGTAGCTGTACTGCATTGTCAAATTGGAAAATGAAACTTAACTGGAACAGGCAAAATTAACAATTATACACTTCAAATATATAACTTCTGTGGACTTCAAATCCCATTAAATTGTGACTTTATCTGTTTGCCTAGAAATTTGTGAATTATTATTATTATTATTATTATTTTTTTTTTTTTTTTTTTTTTTTTGGAACTGGGGATTGAACTCCAGCCCTTGCACTTGCCAGGGAAGTGTTTATTCCACTGAACCATCCACCCGGCAGTGAATTACTCAATCATTTTTACTTCAGAACTATAGTCAGTATTTAACCAACATTCATGATCCCCAGTGCTAAAATCCTTTTCCAAGCACATCCTCTGTGACCTGAAGCCTAAAGCTCTGACTCAGACTATAGCAATGAGGACCCACTGTGCAGCTTTTGAGAGGAGCCTGTGTTCTCTGCATGGGGTCCTGGGGGCAGAGCAAAGAGAAAGGATCTGAACAAAGTGTATGTACTGAGTTCATCCATCCCCAAATCAGCAGCTTAAAAAATGCTCCTTTGTTGGCTAGGGAGAGAAGCTGAGCAGTAACATCAGCAGAGTGCTTTCTTTGTTGAGGGAGACATCCAGAAGAGGAGTATGTGTTCCTACCAGGCCTCAGAATTTCTAATTATTTTCTTTGCTACATACATGCGGCATGAAGGCATTCTCTTTAATGTGTTTAAAAATGTAGGCACATATATCAAATATTGAATTTGTGATTTACGTACGTTTTAAAAAACCCTACTCAGGCTGGGGAGAGAGCTTAGTGGAATAAGTGCTTGCCTGAGAAGTGAAAGGTCCTGAGTTTGATCTCTGGTACCACTGAAAACAAACAACCCCCCCAAAAAAGGGCTCTACTCATGATAACTGATAAGTAATATTTGGATCTACTGTTGCCTAGCTCATCTTATATGTTATTTTTATATTTAGTGCTTTAAACCTTTTAATCTTTAGTATAATAAGTTTTCAGATTTTCTCCTAAAGCATAACCAATCTGTAGATCATTGATTATCAAGAAACCACATGTATTTCTCTTTATCATCTGAATATAAATATGGAAATTTAAATTTAGAACAATAAATTTAGAACCTTCTACCTTCTTAAATGGAAAGTTAGACACCAGATTGGAAAACACCAGAACAGTAGCATTTTACAAAAATTGATAATATATGTGCAGGTACTCAGTAATGTGAGCATTCTTTACCTGAAACAATCATTTCACAAATATATTAAAAATAATCTTATATCTCTTTTTAAGAAAGATATGACAGAATTAATTATATAGAGTCAAGAGCAATTTTAAAATATCTGCAGTAAAGATTCTGACAAGAATAAAGGATATTTATATGATGGATTTTATGCAGTCCTTGTAATACCTCATGATACACAGGTCCCTCCTCAATTCATGAACTTAACTCATTCTATGATTCTGGGAAAGACGGCCATGCCTCTTTGTCAGCCAGTGCAGATTTCATAAATAGAAGCAAAATTTTGCCTAATGCTTCTGTTTGGGAATACAAATAATTCTCAAGCAGAAACTTTTGTAAACCACTGTATAAGTTGAAAGAAAACATTTGATATGGGAAAAATTCTCATAATATAGTTCAGAAGATAAATAGGAGTTACAAGATAAATACATAAATTCAAAAAAGAAAACAAAAAAGTGCACAGACATTTTAATCTGTGCTATCTTTAGATAGTTGCACCTTCCTGTCTCTTTCCTTCATTGTTTCCTTCCAACATATTTATTTATCCCTTTATGTAGTTTGTGCTTTTCATAACTGCTGGCTCCCTCTAATGAATTTAAAGTGCTTAGAGGCAAGGAATGTTTGCATTGAAAACACATTCTGCTTTGTTTCAGTTTCTCAATATCACCTGTTGTAACATGTTATTAAATTAGACCATAAGTGGGATGTGTTGATAGTGGCTGAGTATACCAAAATATTCAATAACATAAATACACAGAGAAATAATTGGCATTTACATCGTGGGTCAGGTATAAAGAGGCCCAACACCACTTAATTTAAATTCACTCACAGAGATTAGGGATCAGAGGTAGTATTTTTCCCTGTGGAAGAAACTAATCTTTTAACATATGAATTCAGCCTCAAGATATCTAGGATCTTGGATAATGTTTAGGAAAATGTAAGGTTGAAATATAATGAAGTCTTAAAATTTGGATATACAGCTAGAAACTGGAATTTACTTAACGTGTTCCGTGATTCTGGAAAATTGAAGGAAAAAAGCAGGGTGAAATTTAAAAGTGGCTGATGAAACTAAACCACCAACAAAAACTAAGCTGATCTATAGTATGCCTGGAATGAAGCATTTACATTTTTGTTAGTTTTCTTCTTTCCAGTGAATGAGCTGGTAGGACTTTTGGCCCTGTGGTGACCCTGTAACACTGCTCACAGGAGAAAGTTCTTTGCCTCTCAATGGTTTGTGTTATTGTGTAAGTTTATCACAGGTTCATGTAAGATTTCTTTAAGAGAATCTAATTGTATTTCTATTAACTTTGTACTAGACAAAGTCTTGTCTTCTATGTAGTCTGGTTTCTGAATGTTTGTCTTTACTAAAAGACAAAAATTCAGATAAGCTACCATCTTTAGTACTTGCACCAGGTTTGCTTTTCATTACTAGTTAATAGCTGACTAAGGTCTTATTCATGCAGCTATTTTGAGTCACCTCACAGACCTGACTCATTCTCAGGAAAAGTGATACAGTCTGATTTCTGAACTTTCCAAATGAAGTTCCATTTTCTGATGTTCCTGTGAGACCTACTGCAGCCCAGTAAGCCACTGTGTTGGATAGCTAGCTGGTGGTAAACTTCTTATAGCCAGGTCAATTAAACTAGCATGGTGCTGGGTGTGGGAGGCCAGCCTGAGGATTGTTGCCAGCAGCGTAAAGGCAGAACAGGAGAAGCTGCCGCATGCTGTTAGGGATGCTGTTTGGAGAAACTGCTGGTAGCTGCTGGTGCCCTGGGCTGTTCTGCTGGAGGATCTTATCCTGCCGGCTTTCCTGATGAACACTGGAGGAGCTCAGGTCCTCATCTTGAGCACCATTTTCTGTCTCTGGAGAGTAAGATAGTGCACTACTCCACCTCATGCAGAAGATTGTTGCATTGGCTTTCCTAATGCAAACTCAGCTTCCCTCATCACTAGAGGAGCTCAGCACCTCGCTGTTGCTGAGGATGGCTGTGATATATCTGGGGACGCTCTAGTGCTTACCTTCAGCGTTGCTTCCTGACTTCAGTTCAGATCTCTCACCTTACTAGCACAGATCCTTCATCCTATTGGCATAGACTTCCAAACATTCACCACTGACCTTTGGACCTTTCCAGCACATATCCATGAAGCAGATCTGCATGAGACATTATCATGGGCTCTAGGCCTCTAGTTGGACTTGTGGGAGGCATTGTTATGAACTCAAGGTTTTTAGCTGGACTGTTGCAGGATATTAGGATTCAGGCCATCAGCTGGAGTCTTTACTATTTACTGTGCAGATAGATTTCCTGTACTTGTTGTTTATGATTCTTATGTGATTTGTTATAAACTATCATTATAAAATGTGTACTGTATTATATTTTTCCCCTTGCAAAAACCCCAAAAGTTGACAACCAGCATATTTGTACTATCTAAAAACTGTTTTATTCTGGACTTCAATCACAGCTTGTTTTACTCATAGAACAATGAAGTAAGAAATGAATAACTACCACTGCTTCACAAGTTGGAGGAGAGTTAACTCTGAGCCATTTTCCATTGGAACATTGCATCTCTCCACTCTTGGATCATCAGTAAGAAGAAAGTGAATTTACAAAGCTGTTTAACTTTTTTCTCTGTTGTTTAAGAGAATGATATTAAAAAAAAAAAACCTTTCATTGACCCTGTGGAACCATAATAAAGACCTTTACAGATAGAAAATACATGGCAGCTGGTTGGGAGACTATTTTCTCTTAAGACATGTGCATGTGTAAGGGGACAGGATTTGACAGGACAACTTAATAGCATTAAATTGAAAATTGACAACCAAGCTGGGCGTGGTGGCGCATGCCTGTAATCCCAGCACTCGGGAGGCTGAGGCAGGAGGATTGTTGTGAGTTCGAGACCAGCCTAAGCTACAAAGTGAGCTTAAGGCCAGCCTGAACTGCATAGTGAGACCCTGTCTCAAAAAGGCAAAAAAAAAAAAAAAAAAAAAAAAAAAAGACAACCAAATGCACAGTTTAAACAAGTAATTACAAATTCAAAGAATCTTTCTCATAGATTAATGTGTCTATGTTATAAGATTATTTGTGGCATGTGTGTTCATAAGAGTACACATGAGAATGTAATTTTACAACATTCTTACTGAGTAATAACAGTGCTGATTATTATGGCAGCAATATATTGGAATGTGGGTGCATTTTCCATATTATTTTAGAACTACATTGTGCTTGCTTACATTAGGGTTAACATATTTAAGTGAACATTTGTTTATTATACTTAAAAATCATTATAAAATGCACATAATTGTTTAAGAATTAAAATTTTCACTTATATTGTGTGTGCCCAAATAACTTTGAACTAATCAGTCATATTTTACTTCAAGAAACCCTTATAAACAAACTTTAGTCCCATAAGACAGATCCATTAATTATGCTTCCAGGCAAAGTGTAATAAATGGATCTGTACTATGGAATTATGGTATTTAGTTAATATTAATAGTGCAAACTCACTCTACCAACGACCTTAAGAATATCCAAACAAATAGATCATTTTATATGACTGGAGACTTCTTCCACCATTTCTATATGGAACATGAAAGCGTGCAAAACAATGTAACAGTAAATTTTAAGAAACAACTTCAGAGAAGATAGAATATAAAAGGGTCATTTTTGGTGGAGGTTATGCATCCCAATAAAATGATATGTCCAAATTGATTTTTATCAAAGTTATGAGTCCTGATGAAAGCTTAGAACCTGAGCGTATAATGACTGTCATGCATTATAACTCCAAATCCTGTGCAGTCTGGTTATATGAGTAAAGAATTTCTAAAATAAAATTAATTTTAAAACAGTTTTAGATTTACAGAAAAGTTGCAGTTAGCACAGACAATTCATTTGTATTCCTTGCCTGCTCTCTCCTATTATCATCATTCCTCAGCACAGTGTATTGCTTAAGATATCACAATTGGTACATCGCCAGTAAATGGAACTGGACAATTTATTCAGATTTCCTCTGTTTTAACTGATGTGGATTTTTGTCATTCCAAAGATGCCATCCACAATATGACATTATAACTAGACAACATGTCTGCTTAGAGGAATGGTTTGTGAGTGTTTCTCTGGCTTTTCTTTATCCTGATAGCCTTGACAGTATTGAGGAGTGTTGGGTATTTTGCCAGGATGTGTTTCAATAGGAGTTGGAAATTTTTCTCATAATTTCAAGTTTTGGAAAAGATGCAGCTGCAAAGTATCCCTCTTACCATATTGTGGAAGGTACATGCTATCTAAATGATGCTGACCTATATTATTTGGCTAAAACAGGTTTTTCTTGATTTGCCTCTAGCTTATCCTTGCCTCTCTGGAAATGGCTCAATAAGGCTTTCCTCTCAGTTTCAGAAACTACATAAACCATTTATAATTTTCCTGTAAGAGAATTTGTCTCTTCTTCCCAATTACATATTTTTATATTGATTTCTGGATTATTAAAAATCTCTGGGCTAGGAAGATAGCTTAGTAGAATAAGCACCAGCCTGGCAATTGCAGTGTCCTGAGTTCAGTACTGAAAAACAAGAAAAAAGTGTTGGTTTCTTGGGGCTGGGAAGATGACTCAGTGAAATAAGCACTTCTCTGGCAAGCTCAAGGGCCTGAGTTCAATCGCAGGTTCTGCTCCCCTCCCCCCTAAAAAAAAATCTGAGTTATATTGTGGAGCTTTATTTTATTTATATTATTTCAGCTTTGCCACTTTGGAGCTCTCTCACAAAGGCTTCTCCCCTCTAGCACACTTGCTTTTTCTTTTCTGAGCACTTACTGACTTGCATAAATTGCTCCAGAATTTTCCTATACGTTCGATACTCATCCCTGACCGCCCTTTTGCTGAGGAGCCTTTTTTCTTGCTTCTTACAAAAAAATCAGAGAATAGGCACTGGATCTTCATAATGAATATTGTACTAAATATAATTAGCATATTTTTTTCCTGAATCAAAGACAGATATATAACATTATTTATATAATTAAATATCTCTCATATTTTTATAATTTCTCTCACTTTAATTAATATGTAACTTCTCTTGATGAATTACAAATACTGAAAACTGAATTTAATTTAAATTTTACATAATGTTACATACTAATAGTTGATTTTGAAAGTATACATTCAGAACTTTGGTCATAACAAGACCATTTGTAAATGAACAGTAGTTCCATTCTTTCATGTCAAAAAGAACAGAATATTGTTTTCTCAGTGCTGTTAAAATATGTGTACATTTGCATTTATCAATAATAGTATGAAAGAAAATTTAAGTGAATATGTAATGCTCAAATGTCAACATTTGTTTCTGTTCTCCTAGCTGTTGTCAATGTGGCTTGCTCTTTGCCTTTCAGTTTCCCAAAATGTAGTCTATGCCAGAAGACTCAGGTGATGCACTTTGCTGTTGGTTAAACAATGTTACTTGCCCATGATTGTGAACAATGTTACTTACCCATGATTGGGATCACATTATTACATTTGTCCTCCTTTTCTTGCTCCTTCTCTTCCTCCTGCTCCTCTTTTTTTCCTTCCTTGTAATTTTAGACAGGGTATGTCCTTGCAGTTAAAGCTGGACTTGAACTCTCTATGTAGGCTTAGACTGGTCTTAAACTCACAGTGATCAAAGTACCTCAGCTTTTGCAGTGCTTAACTTATGCCTGTTTTAAATGTATATGCAAATATTTATGTATGTATGTATGTATGTACGTATGTATGTATGTATGTATGTATGTATTTTAGGGAAGAGTCTACAGGATATTCAGAGTCTCACTAGTAGATGGGACACCTAGTGACCTGCCTGTTTACACCCTCCCAACTGCTGTGATTGTAGGTACCTGTCATCCTACCCAATCTCAATCGCTGTTTCAGCACACCTGGGTGTGGGGCTATCAAAGCAGGCCCAGGGATCAACCCCTCTCCCCCTATGCCTGCTTGCAGGTGCTTTACTCTGCTGAGCAATTGGCTGGCCCTTACACTCAAACATTTAAAGAACTATCTTTTCTAACACAAAATACAGCATTTTCTGAACTTGTGCCTAATATTCAAATGAGGTGAAGAAAACCAACTATCACTAAAATAATATTTTTTTTCACTCCTATTGCTTACTTGTGGAGAAAGCAGTGATTATAATTTCCAAGGCATCTTGTTTGTTTGTTTTATCAAGTCAAGTCATGTGCATTTTTCCTCAGTAATACTGAACTGACAGTAATTCTGACTTCATCACTAGTACAGTAGAGTTGTCATAGTTCCTAAAAAGACAATTAAGTACTTGGATTTCTAAGCATTCATTTATCTGCTATTCGAAACTTTCTGATAAAATATCCCGAATTATTTCTACATGTATCAGTACCCTCTGATAGTATCTAGTAAGTTCTGCTCAGCCTCCTGTCATTCATTGTTCTTCTAATTTAAAACTGTTGACACTTGCTGTCATTTACTGTGACAGCCCTTGACCTACTAAAATGGCATGGTGTTCAGAGAACCCTGTGGTTGTCGAATTTTATCCTGTTTAGAAATGTGAAAATGAAAATGACATTACCAGGGCTGGCCAGATAGCTCAGCAGAGTAAAGTGCCTATTCAGGCAGAGAACAATGCCCAGGGTTCCCTGCACCACAAGCCATGCCAGTATCCCTGGGGTGTACTGAGACTGGGCGTGGTGGTGGACCATGCCTATAATCCCAGCACTTGGGAGGCTGAACACAGAAGAATCACAAGTCTGATATATGTAGTGAAACCTTGCAGACCTCATACTAAATACAGTTAAAAAAAAAAAAAAAGAAAGAAAAGAAAATAACATTTCCAAGGTGTCTCCTGGAAAATTGTTTAAAATAGCTCCTATTTTTTCTTGTGCCCTCTTTCCTCAAGATAAAAGATAAGTCAACAAGTCAGCATTTCCTCTTGTTGTTCCTTCTACTTCCCACCTAAAATGGTCATCTGCTGGACATCTGGTAGGAAGTTCCGCGTCACTCACTCAATGAGAGTTTTGTATGTTATAACCTTCTGAGTACTCCAGCAGTTTCTTTCCTCCCTTGCTATATCCATGAGCAGATAATATACCCCTTTTCTTGTTTTTGTTTTTCAGTGCCACAGAGTGAAACAGTACCTTCACATGGTGCTGAACTCTTAGTTATATTTTTTTCTTTTATTTTTTACATTTTTTTTGTTGCATTGTTTCGGCAACTGACCCTTTTGCTTCAGTCTACAGAATTCCACATCTTTTATTTATTGTAGTTAAATATGTTGAAGACACTGGTGCATACAATGCTTCCATATAATGTGAGAGATTGAGGAAAATGTCTAAGTTGCCTGCTTAAAGAAAATTAATTTGTGACAATCTTCTGCTGGAAAGTATAAAATATTAAGATTAATATTATTTGGCTGGGGAGGTGGCTCTGGGAATAAGTGCTTCCTTGGCAAGCACAAGGGCCTGAGTTCAATCCCCAGTTCTGCCAAACAAAAAAAAAGTTTAATATTATTTAACTTTCATTAAACATTATAGTTTGGAAAAACAATTTAAATTAATAGGCCCTTAACTTTGTTGTTAATTGGCTCTGATTTGATAAAGGAAAATGTCAATAGAAAAAAAATCTTTATGGACTTGAAATAGACCTAGAGCTCTTAAACAACAAATCTGTAAATCATAAATACCACAGTGAGAATAAATAAAAAGTAGAACTGTGGGGACTGGGGAGATGGCTCAGTGGAATAAGCACTTCCCTGGGAAGCACAAGGACTTGAGTTCAATCCCTGGTTCTGCCAAAAAAAAAAAAAAAAAAATGAAAAGTAAAACTGAGGCTCTTCAGAGTACATTATAAATTATGAATATGTAGGACACAAACTTACATATTTGGGTTAAAATATTTGTAATAAACATATATGACACAGTATTTGTATCTAGTTCCTAAAGGATTGTGTCAGTGGAACAGCCCAATAATAAAGAACATTAAGGGAGGTATTTAAATGTACACCTCAAACACCAAGATGTATTTGTGGTCCTTGAGTACAAGACATGATGTGGGGATCATTATCCATCCAAAGAACTGAAAGATAAAACAATACTGAGCGAACACCACCACACCCATACATCAGCAAAATTTTAACAAATGAGAAAAAAAGACTGATAATACAATGCACATAGAAATGTGAACTGCTATAAGCATTAGAAAACAGTTGTCTATGTCCTATAACAGCAATATGAAACTGAACACTCACTCGTTACAAGATCCAACATCAGTGTTAAGTGCTCACCTAAAATAAAAATGTAGCTCCACAAAAATGCACAGATATCTGGCAAATGTCATTCCTGAGGGGCCCAAAGTGAAAGCCACATTTATGTCATTCAAAGGCAATTAGCTGTACGTATTTGTGCGTTCCAGGAAATATTATGGAAGACTTAAAAACACATGGACTACTGAAATATGTGGAAATGTAACACAATGGATTTCAAAAAAGCCAAACTGAAAAGAAACCCTGTGTAGGTTTTCATTTGAAGTTTTCCACATGAATTTTGACAGAATAAGATGGAAAAAACAAACAAACAAACTTTAGCAATTGAAAGGATCCCTCGTATTTCCTGAGGCCAAGAATAGGGAGAGTGTGAATTTAAAGCTATAAGAAGTAACATTGTGGGAGGATAAAAATATTCTGTATCTTGATTTTTGCGGTGGTTGAACCTGCAGATATATTCCATAAAACTCTTCTAACTGTACATTTTCAGTGGCTTCATTATATGATAGATATGTTAGACATTTACTAACAAAATTTCCAAGACATTTAGAGCCAAAGAATGAGATTGCTGTGTGCTAGTAAGTGTTCAGAGATGAGAAGATACCTGAGACGGTCCACCTAAAGGAACAAACTGTATTTGCCTCACAGATCTGGAAGCCTCAGTCCCTGTTGTGTAGCCCCCTGCCATTGGGCAGTGTAGCTGGGATAACAAGTGTAGAATTCTCATACAGCATGGCAGCAGGGAGTGCAGGAGAGAAATAGGAAGGGCCAGGGTCACAACATCCACTTCAAAGGCACAGCCAATTTAACCGGAAGACTTCCAACTAGGTACTACCTCTTAACGGTTCCAGGTGCTCCACTGACTTTACCTACTTGAGACCACACCTTTCACACCTGCCCCTCAGGGTGTCACCTGGCCAATAGATACTATAGGGGAATAATAATCTAAAAAGCAACAACTCCTGAAGAGCAGATTATAAGTGAAATATGTCGCATTCACAAGTTTAAATGCCACATTTTCTCTTTGATTTCTCTGATGAGAAATCAAAAGTACAAATAATTTAAATATAAAGATAAAAAGATGGTTAATATGAAACAAAGAGATTTGCAAAAGAGATAGGAAACAAGTGCTGGAGGGGGTGAGGAGAAAGGGGAGAACACTGGAATGAAAAAAAAAAAACAACTAAGATGTGTTCTGTACATGCAGCAAATCTACATTTAAGAAAAATCTAAATTTTTCTTAAAATATAAAATAGTAACATAAAATTAGTGAATGATTTCTCTGGAAATATCCAGAAATAATTCTGTGCAATAAGCATGAAAAAACAGTAATAGTCACAGAAGTGTCTCTGAAGTGCTCAATGCTAAACAAAATCTACAGAATCTGCATAATACTTTATGCATAGGAAAAATTTTAGTCTGTTTTGTTTATCCTGTTTAGTATTGGAAAGAAGCATGTTGTCTGTTACACTTACAGTCAACGGTTAAGCATAAGGACCCTTGATAGAATTCCAATACACCTCTGATCATATATTAGGAGTACCAAGTACACTCTTGGGTGGATAGAAGAGCTCCAGTGTGCTACCTGAGAATTGAGATTCCGTTGCTTGAGGTACTTGTCTCTTTTGTGGAATGCATCTTCCATTTTTCTCTTGGATTTATATTTACATTGTTGTGAGCCAAATATTTTCAAACTTAAAATTAGTGAATGATTTCTAGTGTAGCAACTGCAGATGAAAACATAATTATTATAAAATACTCCATAAAACAAACTAGTATGGTAAGCTTTTAAAAATCTGCAAAGTAACTTATGAAGTATTATATCAGTTTATATCTTGACAGATAATTGCATCAGTATTAGTATTTTTGAAAGAAAGGATATACAAGCTAAAATATGAGTTAGGACAAAGACTTACATCCAGGAGACTTCCTGTAATTTTATCTGAAGGGACAAACATATTGGAATGACATCTGAATTGCAGATCACTGAAAAGCAAATGGAAAAACAATAAGATAAAAATGAAGATGGTTTCATTTTATTTTTGTTCTGTTTTGTGAGGTTGATAATTAAGTGCAGCTTATCAGATGTTGTCATGTGAGATTGATTTGTTTTTTAAAGCCTTCACCTCAAGACATTCCAAGAATAGTAGTTAAAGTGTCATACTATAAGATGATTTGAAAGTTAAAGCCAGAAGAAAGTTTTCTCTAAGAATGCTATTCATAGGCCAAGTATCATGGGAGGCAAAGCTTGGAGGCTACTTTCCAGAGTACTGAGAATTTTACACATTTATATTTGAAAAGTCCTGGAAGATGTTAACTCTGTAAAAAGCTTGCTACGAATCTCGATTTAGAGTTCCTCATCTTGTGAGAATCAAAACGTTTGTAGGGCTGGCCAAATAGCTCAGCAGATTAAAGCACCTGAAGCAGATGCAGGGGCTGGGGGTTTTGTCCCCTGGCTTGCAGTGCCAGCCCCACCCCTGGGGCATGCTGACATGGCAATGGAGACTGAGCTTGGTGGCAGCCTCCCAGCACTTGGGAACTGTAAACAGGCAGATCTCTACTAGTCTGATGTAGTAGTGAGACCCTGGGCACCATATAGACCCTTCCCTAAAATACAAAAAAAAAAAAAAAAAAAAAAAAAAAAAAAAAAAAAAAAAAAAAAAAAAAAAAAAAAAAAAAAAAGAAAAAGAAAAAACAAACTATTTGTATACAAAAATGTGATTAAGGCACTGCATTTTCTCAACTGAATATCACTGCTGTCTCAATATGTGGTTTTAAAGAGCATGATGTTTTTTGCGTATGCTTTCAGAACTATAGGTAAATATTTGGTAGTTCAGCTGTGCAAACTTTGTCAGTTGCTAAAATTGTCATCAGACATTTCACACTGAGAGAAAGTTTTTTCTATTAAATTTTATATTTCTGCAAAAAGTTGCTCATATTTCTTATGTTAAAGAAAGTTATTTCTGTGTTGTGTCATATCATATTGTAAAAGTTGATAGTTCATACAATTTTCTGATTTGATGAAATAATTGGCTAGAATCCCAGGTTCTAGTAAAGATAATGGAGAACAATCAACTCATCTAAGTTATGTGGACATGTGTTTTCAGGCTTCCAGTAGTAGGTTGCAAACATTATCAACATTCTACCTAAAGTCCTTATATAAGGTTGTAACTTAATGTATCAACTTATAGTAATATCTCAAAGAATTTTGGCATGTTATATGAAAATTACAGTGATTATCTTGTTTCTTGTGAATGTAGACCTTATATTTGTTTTTGAGACAACATAATCAGAAGTGATCTCACCTTAAGGGATGCTAAAATTTCATTACTTCGTTGCATTAAAAATTTTAACATAAGGAAACTGTAGGCCTTTCGAGCTGTTGTAGCATCTGCTTGACATCTACAGAACAATATGGTCCTTTTTGGGAATTTTAGTCAGCCAAACTTGTCTGCTTGTTATCTTAGCTTAAAGTTAAATCATCCCTTTAATTTAATTTTTGCTGCCCTTTTTCCCTATATTTCTGTGTGTGGAATTTACAGACAAAGCTGGAAACTGCAGACACACATTGTTTTTAGTCTTTTCTTTATGCACAGTGAAGATTCTTCCCTGATAAAATGATTTAGAATATAATGAAGTTATGTTTCTTGTTACCTATTTTAGCAGCTTTTGCTTGCTTTTAGTAAAGCACATTCAAAATGAATTTCTACTTCATATGTCTTATTTGAGAAGTTTAATTGGCTATAATTTTAACATATTACAACAATATTAACTACATTCCAATCTTTTATATTCATATAAATTTTTAACATTTTTTGCTTATTAAGATTTTAAATGTTATATACATAGGAATTTTAAGAACCTAGCATTTCTTCATTTTTTGAAAAAATGTAGTATGGGGCCTACATAGTCTTACTACACAGATTGGACTCATAGTTTTCCTCCTGTTTTCAGCCTTCAGGATTACCGGGGTGCACCACCATACTCAGTCTCAATTGCTATCTCAGCGTGCCCTGGGGACAGGGCTGGCACAGCATGCCGGGGCTCAAACCCCAGTCCTTGCACCTGCCTAAACAGGTCCTTTAATCTGCTGAGCTATTTGTCTGGCCCTTCAGCATTTGATTGCTCATTAATTGCAGGGATTATTTGTGTAGTGACAAAAACTAGATGCAATAATTTAATTCCCTATACAAAGAAAACATTATTTGATACATGTTTAAAAATCAGCTTGAAAGATACTGAGACAGCAACAATAATGAGTCATGATAAATATTGTTTAACTTCTAAAGGGAAAAGTAAACATAAAAATTAAGCAAACATAATATTCAATATCACCCTAATACAGAAAACAGCCAAGACATTTAATAAAATTCCCTTATATTGTGAATAGATATGACAGTCTAATTTCTCAAACAATGATTTCTGTATAAGGAATGATTCATTGTGTAATCATGGTATGATTTATATTCTGAGGGAGGAATAATAAAAGTGACCAAAAAAGGATCCTCTTTTATACAGTTGTGCTTTCCTTTCAGAGTTCAGACATGAGCCCAGCAAGCAGCACCGCTTCGCTTCCCGTTAGTCCTCTTGCTGAAGAACCAGTGCCTTTCAAGGTAAAAATAAACAAAAGAGAATTAGCTTTTAATAGTTTTCTGCTAAAGAGAATTCATGCTAGAGAATCATTTATGGAGAGTAAGATGAACTGCTTAAATTTTTAAGGATCTAATTTGAAATATTCAAGTGGTTTTCTATTCATTGTTGCTCTGATGCTAACTAAAGGTAAGGTTGTGGCGTGCTTCATGAGATAATTGTCTTACATGTGAGAGGCAGTAACTATTTTACTGTAATAGTTTGATCAACTTAAATGAGAAATTTCTCATCTTTTGACTCTATTAATGAAGTAATAGTTTCAGAATGAATCAAATGGCCTTCATCAGTAATTATATTTCCATTATAAACACATCACCAGTAATAAAATTATTGCAGAGTAAAAGTCAACTATAATCATTGAAATACCAATT
The DNA here is from genome assembly GCA_004027165.1 of Ctenomys sociabilis. Lineage (NCBI taxonomy): Eukaryota > Metazoa > Chordata > Mammalia > Rodentia > Ctenomyidae > Ctenomys > Ctenomys sociabilis. The sequence continues at coordinate 33,651 of PVKA01024812.1, forward strand.
CTTTCTCCCACATTTAAGATGTATTTAAGTAAATATGTAAGTAAGTATTTAACAAGTATAACTAATCTCAGCCATCAATGTGATAAGTTATTTATATAACAAATAGAGCTTCTTATTGTGCCATTTTAGATTAGATTAGATGTTTCCTTTTAAGGCAAAGTTTGAACATCAGCTATTCACATTTGTACCAAGAATACTAG
>PVKA01024813.1:0-20098 GCA_004027165.1 Ctenomys sociabilis
GAAATTTGCTCATAGCATCTAGACTGCTGGTCTAAGTCCCCATGAAATATAACATAGCCTGAAGAAAGAGGCCCCACCTTTGCAGTGTCTAGCTCACCTAACAAAACAGAATAGTGGGCAAGCAAGTATAGAGAATCTACCACCCAGAGTACTGTTCCTCAAAGTATGTTCCATGGATTGGTATGGTCTGCAAACTGTTTACTGCCTACCCCTGAAGAGAACAGGCACTGGCTTCCAAATGTAAACCCATACACTGCTTTCACTAAAGTTCACTACAAAAACAAACCCTGGCACTGGCCTAAAAAGTGCCTCCAGATGTAATTCCTTTATTTTATTAAAAAGGGTGCCTGGGATAGAACCTGGGCCTCTCACATGCTAAGCACATACTCTTAACCACTGAGCTACACCCCTAGCTCCTCAGATTTCAGTTCCTGAGCACAATTATCTGCATATCAATAATAAGTTTTTGGACAACCAGCTTTCTTTGAGTGAGGCTACCACAATGTTACATACACAAGTAAGCAACAAACAAAAGCAAGAGGGTAAGAGCAAAATGTGGAGGAGTTCTAGAAAGTGAAGAAGATACTTAAGACTACGCACCAAAAAAAAAAATCATTATTTTGAATATTCGGTAGTATTTATTTCTATCCTAGGTATAACAGAACATGCACATGACAATATAAAGTGAGGACTACTTGTATTTTAGTTATTGAAATATTCTTAATTTTGAAAAGTTGTAAAAGTGTTAAGTAAAAGAAGTGAGATAAATATGTTATCTATAAAGCTTATGTTTGCACTGATCTATCAAAACAAGACCAAAAAATAGTGCAATTCTACAAGGGGAATTACTTTTATGCTATAATGAATAGAATTAGCTTTAGAACTCAGCCCAATATGGAAACCAAAATGACCTTAAAGGTACCCGAGACTTCTACAAAAGCTCCTAAGTTTTCCATATCAAAAATAAAGACAGACGTCTATGTTCTTAACCATATTACTATTTATTTCCACGCTTTTTCATTATTTTGTTTACTTCTCCTCCAAATAAAGTACCACCTCTGAAGGGAGCAACAGTCAGCTTATTCTTAGAAGCTGGACTAAGTTTGCAGTCCTTCAACCAGAGATGCCGGCGGCCAACAGTAGAAGACGCCATGGTACAGGCAGCCATCTTTACTTCATCAAATGCAGTTTCACAAAGAAACGAAGCCGCATCGTATGTTTTGCTTAGAATCTCAAGTGCCCGGAGTACCTGACTAGGATCTGAGCTGAGCATCTGCGCAGCTTGACTGATGTCTGCCTGCACAGCCTTAGCTACAAAGGCTGCGTGGGTTGCAGTCTGCAGTGCTGATGCTGCAGCTTCGTATGTTCTGCAGAGTGCTAAGTCCAAATGTTTATCGCAGGACTCAGCGGAGGCTGGCTTAGTACCTGCTGGTAGGGTGGCTTCAGAACTAAAGCACAGGATTTCATCATCTACTTTGGGAACTGACAATATTTGTGCTGCCTCTGTGGAAGAAATTGGATACTTGCATGCCAATGAAGGTAGCTGCCTGTCAATATTCTGCCACTCCTCTTTAATTACTTTTAAAATAGATTCATGCAGAGGAAAAGACAATTCTGAGGCATCTACTTTACCATGCTGCGACTGCTTAGACATTTCTATGCCTAAGGTACTAAGTGAATGAGAGACAATGGTTTTGGCAGAAGCAGACATCTGTGCAGATCCAGGACTACTCTGAGATGCCACAAAAGAAGCTGGATCACTTTCCTCTACTGCCTTCTCACTGAGTCTAGGAAGTTTTTGTGGAGACGGGGATTCAGTTTCCTGAAACTTAGATAAATCAATTCTCTTGCATATTTTTTCTATATCCAAGGTGGGAATAGAGTTAGAAGTCCCAGGCAAACTGCTCACCCCACCACTGTGGACTAACAGAGAATTGACATAATCTCTGATTGCCTGAGCAAGTGGAGGAGAAAGTACTTGCGATCTCCTACACTCCTCTAGTACTTCCCTTTCGCTGGACAGAACCGACTGATCTGAAATACTGGCCTTTTCAGTACGTAATGGCTGAGTTCCACTTTTTCCTCCATGGTAAATATTTTCCACTATGTCCTGACAGTAAGTAGTAGTGGTTTCTTTAATCACTGAAGGAGAAGCTGCAGTAGAGACCATGGCAGTGGGTTCATGCTGAGATGACGGAGGCCTTCTCTCTGAACGACTACCATGGCTAGACCTGGAGGAAGTAAGCAAATTCCCTCCTTGGGCTAGTTTCTGCATCTGTCCCTGGCCAGCCAAGGCTGTGGTCTTAGGAGGCTCCCTAGATGAGTCTCCCTTAGAAGTATATACTTGCTTAGCTGCCTGTAGTTCAGTCCTGCCCAAAGGAGGACGAGTGGAAATTTCAGGAAAAGAAATATCCTGAAAAAATCCACCAGAGGGAGTAGTTGGAAGTTCAGAAAAAGCAACAAAATCCCTAGTGGACTTCACTTTCTTGTGTTCTTTCTTCTTTCCTGTAGAGGCAAAAGAGGCAGGAAGTTTTAAGTATTACTTATGTTTGTGCTAATTTTATTCTTTGCCTCCTTGCTAAAATAGTGCTGTTGAAGAAAAAGACTATATATTCATAAAGTGAATAACTAATTTGAAAGTTGCTTATGGAGGTATAAGCAATTTGGGTCAAACTAATTACCAAATTAACAAGTCATATATAAATGAAAAGCTTCTAAGTATCAAATTATCTTGATAATAATTTTAAGGATAGTTACTTCATGTATTAGTCTCAAAAATAAATGTCATGGTCTAATTTTCATAAAATAATATATAAAAATTATGGTCAAAATACTTGCTTTCCAGTTGCTATAAAATTATCTGGCAAAAAGTAAATAATTTAAATGGCTATCAACAGAGAAATATGGCATACTCAAGCACTATCACTATCAGTTATAAGGAAGAGATACATACATAACAATGTGATTAGATCTAAAAATGTAGACTAAAAACAAGTATTGGGACAGTATTTATATAGCTTTTTTAAAGGCACAAAATAATATATAGATGAGTAAATAAAAGCAAACTTGAAAGATCATTCAAGTGATATGAACAAAAACAGCCTGTGTATTGTCAGTATTGATTTCAGTCTTACCTTCCTTCATGATTACTGTCTCATGAGTCAAAAAATTACGTATCTTTGAATAATATCAGTTTCAATTCAATTTTACCTTCTTCATTGTCACTGTATCTGTCAGAGTCATTACTTCCATTCTGCCTTGTATTTTCTGAAGAAGAAATGGCTGGTAAAGGAGTAGAAGATCTTGATTCTGTTCCTTGTTCCCTCAGTTTCAACAGCTTTTTCTCATAAAGCTTCCTGGTTGTTCCTGTATTAAGGCAAAACTTACTTTAGTACTTGCACTGTCTTAAGATCCAGGTCAGAAACCATGTTAGGCATCACAGCAAGGTGTGGTGGTGCATGCCTCTTAATAATGCCAGCAGTTCAGGAAGCTGAGATGGGAAAATGACAAACTTGAGGTCAGCTTGGGTAATTTAGCAGTATGCTGTCTTGAAAAATAAGAAAGAGTTGGAGACATAGCTCAGTATAAAGCCTGGCTTCAATCTCTAGTAACACACATTTATGTGTACATACAAGCATCACGTTTATCCTTTCCTTTTTTTAAACTTAAATGCTTAAAAATAATATATATTGTGCTGTTGTTTTTTTCTAAAACAGGTACAGTCCTGGGACTTCAGTACAGAATTACAATGTCTTTTTATTTAGTTTGTTTATTTAGGGGTGCTGGGGTGGGTCAAACCCAGGGCCTTGCACATAGTAGGCTGGTGCTCTACCACTAAGCTACACCCCCAACCATATGGTATTTCTTTTAGTAAAATGAAACACACAGATGTTAGCTGGAGACTACCTACTTAAGAACCATACGTGACTATTTTTTCTGCAAGTCTTGAGCTTTATTTTTTCTAATTGCTACGTAAAATACTTAATATAGAAAAATTTGTTATAATAAGTTGCTCTCTGAATAACGACTATGATTATACTCCATGATACTAAGACACTAACATGCCTATGAGTAGCCAGTTATGAAAAGTTTTATAATTCATGAGGTTTTATTTTGCTTTACAGCAGCTGTATAATTTCTGCAACAAGAAAATGCATGTCTTTTATAAATACATATCCAGAAATGTTATGTAGTCTTAAGAGGAACAGCTCATATACCACCATGTAATATAGTGTATGTTTCAATGTCCTACAGAATTTTAAATGCAAAAATTAAGAAATGCATCAAATACTTATTGGTAATCATATTTATGTTCTTATCAACTTAAATCCTTATGTCACTATATACACGAACTGCTAAAGCTTCAGTGTTCAAAATTTTACAACTTAGATGATTAAAATCAATTTTTCTCATCTTGAAGTTACGGCGAAGACTCCTTAATCACTAAGACAGCATTAGCCTTGCAATTAATCATCACTCAGAAATAACCCCTGATAGGGCCAGGGAGATGGCTCAGTGGACCAAGAGCTTCCCTGGCAAGCGCAAGGGCCTGAGTTCAATCCCTGGTTCTATACTCTCCCCCACCCCCGCAAGAAAAGAAGGAAATAACCCCTGATGGAATTTTTCTGCATTTGGCCCTAAGTGCTCTTTCTTCAGTTTAATCTTACCTTATACTTTTTTTTTTTTTTTTTGTATTTTAGGGAAGGACCTACAGGGTGTTCAGGCTCTCACTACTGGATCAGACTCAAAGTGATCTGCCTCTTTACAGTCTGCCAAGAGCTGGGATTACAGGCGTGTGCCACCACCACGCTCAGTCTCAAATGCCCTGTCAGAGTGCCTTGTGGGCAGGGCCAGGGGACAGCACAGAATGCAGGGAATCAGTCCCTGAGCCTGCTAATCTGCTGAGCTATTTGGCAGGCCCTTCAGTTTAATCTTTAGCGCATCATTCTTGAAACCCAATAAAGACATAACTTACTATAAAATACCTTTAATGGTAACTGGAAAAGAATACCACACAAAAATTAGTAATATAAGTTATATAATCATTCTATCCCTCACCATTACTATAATTTGGATGAATTGGCCAGTTATGTTATTTAGGTTTTCCTCAACTGCCAGAAAAGACTTTACCAAAACAAACAAACAAACAAAACCCTTACCATGTAGCATATGATATGAGTAACTTACACATTTTCTGTGGCCAGCTCAGCCCACCCTGGGGGAGGGGCTGGCGCACCAAGTGGTGCTAGGGATTGAAATGTGGTCTCTGCATTTGCCTAAGCAGGCACTGTGTCTGCTGTACTATCTCGCCAGCCCATGAGCAACTTATAAATCAATCTCAGTAATAGGTAATTTTAGGGAAAGAAAAACTAATCCCACTCCTCCCCACAAAAAAGAGCACCAGGAGATAGCTCAGTAGAATAAGCACTTTCCTGGCAAGTGCAAGGTCCCGAGTTCAATTTCCAGTACCATGCAAAAGAAAAAAAAGAAATCAAATCCTGTAATTTTATTTCCATCATTTAGAGTCAGAACTAGTCTAGGTCATATAAATGGTTACTAGCAGACTGTCCCTTAGATGCCAAATTGTAACCATGACAAAGTGTCAAGAAAACCTGGAGGGTGTGTGTGTGGGGGGGGGGGGGAACCTGGGGCCTTGCTTCATACATAGCGATACCTGAAATTTTTATCAAACATACCCACAATAGGACCAGGATTCACTCCATATCTCACAAGCTGATCCAGAAGGTCTTCGTTAGAGAGCTCTGTTACATCAAGGTCATCTTTATCTTCTATTCTTGGTTTATCAGTTTTCTTTGTGGCTTTCTGTAAACAAAGTCCAATTACTACCTGCACATAAATTTAAAAGTGCTCACATACACATAGTATTTTTTAAATTTGATATGGTGAATTGAACTCAGGATCTCACACTTGCCAGGCAGGCACCGTGACACTGAGCTATACCCCAGTCCCTAGAGTGATCATAAACAGTACTACACAAATAAGACTATATAAAATAGACACATAGGGCTGGGGAGATGGCTCAGTACAATAAACACTTCCCTGGCAAACACGAGGGCCTGAGTTCAATCCCCGGTTCTGCAAAAAAAAAGAAAAAAAAAAAAAAAGACACATAACTTAGCTTACAAGTTGATGTATGGTCCAAAGCAATTTAATTAAATTAGAAGCAACTCATTATTTGGAGGTATTTTTAACTAGGCTGTACATACTTAGGTGGAAAAACAAATTAAAGATTACAGGTATTAAAATAGTCAATTCTGGGGCCAGGAGATGGCTCAGTGGAATAAGCACTTCCCTGACAAGTGAAAGGGCCTGAGTTCAATCCCCAGTTCTGCCAAATAAATAAATAGTAAAAATAAAGACAGTTAATTCTGAATTACCTATCTAAAGAAGTAGTAATGGCATCCAACCTCATTCATTTACAGTATTTTTCAATACTTCATTTCTTAGAAGCATTTAACTTCTGATAGTAAATGAGACAGAACAACATATAAGTTGCAAAATGAAGCTTGGCTGAATCTACACATTTTCATCTCAGTTACTATTGATCTTTTTTTTTTTTTGGCAGGACTGGGGATTGAACTTATTCTACTGAGCTATCTCCCCAGCCCCCTTTATTGATCCTTTTTGATAATCCTTAAAATTTAAACTAACCCAGGACAACTGAAGACATACTTCACCATAAAGGCTTTTTATGCTTATATATATATTTATCTTAAACAGCATATCAAAATTTAATAAGCCCGAAATTATTATTTTTCTTGTAACATATATATAATCTCTGACATGGCTGCTTGCTTGAGCATTTCTCCAAGACAGTTCAAAGAACATGGAACAAACTCTGAGGTCAGTATCAGAACAAGTTTCTGAAATAATGTGAGAAAAGAATTTACTAAAGAGAATTATATAAATTTTGCCAGGTACAGTAGCAGTTTCCTGTAGTCCCAGCCACTTGGGAGATTACAACAAGACCACAAATTCAAAGCCAGCCTGGGAAACTCAGCAAGACCCTATCACAAAATAAAATAGTAATGCCTGAGGTTGCAACTCAGTAGTGGACTGTTTACTAGCTAGCAGGTGCCATGTCCCTATGTTTGATCCTCAGCACTGCAAAGTAAAAAGAAAAACTATGTAAACCTCCAATAAATGTCTCTGTAATCCCAGAAAGCACTATGGTACTAAAAAACTAGTTGTTTAAACAATGGCCAAAACAACAGAAGTTCATTTGTTTTAGCAAAATGGCTAAAATTATATGAAGTTGTGTGAACTGATTACTTTTCAATTAATTCTGGATTTCCCAAAAAGGCATTACTTGAGCATACATACTATTTTATTTTACTGAGACAGGGTCATGGTATGTATTTTAGGCTGGGCTTGAATCACTATGCAGCTCAGGCCAACCTCAAACTTAAGGTGGTCCTCTTAACTCACCTTCCTGGGATTACAGATGTGTATCACCATGCCCTCCCCCCACCATGTTTTTACTAAATAAAAAATTGACAGGGGTTTTGATATGTGTTTCAAGGGTAGAATACCTGTTTAGTGTGCAGTGTGAACAGCATGACAACAAATCAGTAACTCAGAAAGCAAGAAGAGAAGGGGCGAAGGCTACAGCCCAGTGCCTGCCCCGCAAGTGTGAGGGCCTGAGTTCTATACCCTGTAACCACCCGCCCCCCAAGATGGAGGCTTTTGTTGTTTTTTGCTCCATATCCAGGCCTTAAATTCACTACGCAGCTCCAACTGGACTCTCACAACTTTCCTGAGTACCTGTAAGTGCTGGGATTACAGCTGTGTGCCACACATGCCCAGCAAGCCAACAGTCTTTAAAAACAGCTGCTAATGACAAAACCAACTCATAAGAAATCTTTTAATAAAAAGGTTGTTGTGAGGAGTTCTGAGAGGTACTTTCAGAAAGCTCTGGTAGAGACATACTGTACTGATCAAATCTCATCAGGCTCGAATCCTTTCTTCCTCTAACATAGGAAATTTGGCTCAGGGCTTTTGTGTCTAACATAGGAAATTCGGCTTAGGGCTTTTGTGTTCAACTACATCCTCACCCATTTCTTCCTTTTAGATAGGGTCTTGGTAAATTGCCCAGGTCGGGCTTCAATTTATAACACTCCAGTCTTAAGTCTCCCAGAGTACTGGGATTATGGCATGTGCCATCACATCGAAATAAGCCTAAAATCCTGAAGCAATCAACCTGCATTTTGATATCAAAATAGATGCCCTGAATCTAAGAATTCTATACTTAAAAAAGTCCTGAATTCTTTAGAAAAAACTTAAAAGACTAATCTCATGTAATACTACTTTTCTCCCAAAAAGTATAAATTGTGAAGAAAAATTACATTATATAATGAAAATATGCCTTCAAATAATGAAACAGATTAAAATTACTTTTAGCTAAATCTCTCCCATGATAAGAATGTTCAACTTTTACTAGAAAGAAAACATTCACAGGGGCCAGGGAGATGGCTCAGTAGAATAAGCGCCTGTCTGGCAAGCTCAAGGGTCTGAGTTCAATCCCTAGCTCTGCCAAAAAGAAAAAAAAAGAAAACAAACATTCACGAATTCCAAAGGCCTTAAATTTTGAAGAAACCCATCTCTAACATCTACCACATCCCATCTACTTGTATTAGTTATTTGTATGTGTGCTTTATTTTCTCCAAATGGTGGACTACTTGAGCAGTAATTCTCAAGTCTGGCTTATTACCAAAACCTCAATTCTTCTGCTAGTTTACCTCCATTTTAAAATGCTTTCCCTGAGGCTGGGGAGATAGCTCAGTAAAATAAGTGCTTGCCTGGCAAGCACTAGGGCCTGAGTTTAATCCCCAGTTCCACAAAAAAATAAAATAAATAAAATAACACCACCAACAACAATAATAAAATAATATGCTTCCCCTATTCTGAGTCTTATTCTGGGGCCTTAGAATCTATTTTTATTGGACAGCCAGGACTAGAATGCGTAACTATCATTTTATTTAAAGTATCTTCAAAGAGTGCCTGACACAGGAATAAGCATCCAATGTCAAATGAATGAATGAACCATAAGTCACTCATCCAACTTCCTTACATTTTCTTAAAATGTAATGAAAAACCTTCAGCGAAACAAAGAAATCTTAAAACAGTAAACTTGCAAAAGATTAAGCTGGACAAAGATTTATTTTTTTGTAATTTAGGGAAAGGCTTACAGCGTGTTCAGGGTCTCACTACTAGATCAGACTTAGTGATCGATCCACCTGTTTACAGCTTCCCAATTGCTGGGATTACAGGCTCGCCCCACCAAGCCCAATCTCAATCGCCTTCTCAGCATGCTCTGCAGGCAGGGCTGGCACAGTGGGCCCAGGGATCAAACCCCAGGGCCCTGTGCCTGCTTGCAGGTGCTTTAATTCACTGAGCTATTTGGCCAGCCCTCTGATTTTAAATTTTAACCTGCAGGGAGAAACATTTAAAAAAAAAAAAAAAAGACACCTTATAAACAATAATCTTAAGAGCAAAAATTGGGAAGCAGGTGGTTTGAGCACATGTGACTAAAAGTCAGATTAAAAGAAAGAACATTACTGAACTTTGTCTTCAAATAGCTTTGTTGCTTTAATAAAATCACTTACATATGGACAGTTTCTTTTAAGATGCTAGATGATCTTTACTTTTTCAATTTGAAACTCTGTTGGGTTAGTGAATCATAGTAATGATAATTACTATCCTAAAATAGATTCCACTGCACATACATTATATACTTGTGTTCTAAGTGCCCTGTGTTATTAAAGAGAATCCAAAAACTCTAGTATAGGTCAGTGAAGACTCAGGACATAGGAGAATTTGTACTGTAACATCATATAGGGGCCAGGGAGAGATGGCTCAGTGGAATAAACGCTTCTCTGGCAAGTGCAAGGGCCTGAGTTCAATTCCCCCATTCTGCCAAAAAAAAAAAAAAGAAAAAGAAACATCATATAGTGCCCCAAATTTTATGATCAAGGAGATTACGGGACCACAGAGGAAAGTGATTGATGATGTACAGTGTGCCTAAGGAGAGTCACATGGAGAGAAAACTTTCTCTCAGGCTTCCACAGAGAGCAAATTGGTCAAGCAATGGCCGTGACTCATCCAAAAGGCTGACACTGACAAGGGATCTACAAAGTGCAGTACAGGGTTACAGGATAAACCCTGAGGGTACCTGATGACTTTATCTGATACAAAAATTACATTTCTTGTTATATAGGTCTTGCTTTAACTTGGTCTTAACCATCCAGCAGAAAAGTATAAAAATGGAGGTATATAAAGTAAATTCATATCAATATACTGAGCTGTGAATGGCTCAAGTCAACAACTTTTATGGAGAACCCACTTCTATTGTGGACTGCTAACCTGTGTTGGATTGTTTTATTAAAAAATACATACAGCCGGGCGTGGTGGCGCATGCCTGTAATCCCAGCACTCGGGAGGCTGAGGCAGGAGGATTGTTGTGAGTTTGAAACCAGCCTGAGCTACAAAGTGAGCTTAAGGCCAGCCTGAACTGCATAGTGAGACCCTGTCTCAAAAAGACAAAAAAAATAAAATAAAATAAAATAAATAAAAAAAAATAAAAAATACATACACACACACACACACATACATACATATACACAATCAGCTGTCCATGTTTTGAAAATCTGTAACATATGCATTGTTGTATGTTACCCTGTTTGTCATTTTTTTCTATTTGTTTTTGCTTCTATTTTTCACTCTTCAAGTTAAAATACAAATAAATTTAACAAAAACAAAACAAAACAAAACTCTAGTACAACACTAATCTCCCCATTCTACAATGTGAGGCCACAAATCTACAGATTCCAAGGCCAACTCTGGAAAACTTGCATAATACACTACATATTAAATGTTTGAAAAGGCCTTATATATTTCTTTCACATATCTACCCCACCCTTTCTGCAAACAATTATGGTAATACTGCATTGTAATGTCAAAGCACTAAAACCAGAAAAGTTTAGAATCCATATAAATGGTTCTGATATAATTTATATATAGATATGTTAATACAGTAACTTATATAATTTATATACCTCATAATTATTGTACTGAGTGCGAGGCACTTCGCTTACCCAACCTTATGCAATCAATCCTCAATCTGATTAAGCAGCTGTTAAGATTATTCCTCAATTCATGCAAAAATGGAAATCTGAGAAGCAATCAATATTCTCTGCTAGAGGTCTTCTGAGGTAAGCAGCAAACCTAGAACCTTTCTAACTTGAATGGTGCACAATTTAAAACTACTACAGAATATAGTGATTAATTTATCATTTAATTAACATTCCTCACTGTTGACATTTTTAAATTATTCTGTCTCAAGTGTTTAAACATTCACAATCTGGCTGGGCATGGTGGGGTACACCTGTAATCCTAGCACTCAGGAGGTTGAGACAGGAAGATAGTTGTCAGTTGAGACCAGCCTGGATATAAAGTGAGTTCAAACCTGAACTGCATAGTGAATCCCTGTCTCAAAAAGACCAAAAAAAGGCATAATCTGGGCTGCAGATGTACATAAAACATTTGCTTAGCATGTACAGGGTCTTTCATCCATAATCCCCAACAAATACAAATGAACCCACCCAACCACAATCTAAGCAAGATCACTTAAAATGTTACTATGCTCTAATGGCTCCTAAACAGATAACCACACCTTCATGCTTTGCACTTTGAAACAAAAAGGCAGATTGCCAACTCTGTAAATGTGTAGATAATTTCAAAAAATACCAGTACCAAAATACATAAAATAAAGCTTAAAAATAAACCAAAATTTATTATTTATTTATTTGTTAAATGTATTTGGTACAGGGTCTACAGGGTCTCACTATACAGATCGGACTTGTAGTGATCCTTCCTAGTTTTCAGCCTCCCAAGCATTGGTATTAAAAGCACAGGCCATCAATTGTCCTCTCAGGGCACCCAAGGGGTGGGGTCAGCAAGGTAGGTGAGGGATGGAATCCACAACACCTGCATGGGCCTAAGCAGGCACTTTAAATCTGTAGAACTATCTGGCTGGCCCTAATAATTCCTCTTTTAATTAAAAATATTCCTCAAAGACTCATCATAAGTAGAAGGAATATACTAAACAAATACTAAATTTTGGCCAAATCTACACAACTATTTGTTTCAAAATGTTGAAATTGACCACTTGATGCTGCAGCTCATTGAGATCCTCAGTACAAATTAAACAAAAGTTTGAATAAAATTTGCCTTATCTAGCTGGGTGTGGTGGCACATGCCTATGATCCCTGCATGCAGGAGATCACAGTGAGTACAAGGTCAGCACAGCCTACCCAGTGAACTCAGGGCCAGCCTAAACTACACAGTGAAACCCTGTCTCAAACCCAAGCCAACCAAAGCCTGTCATATCTGCAACTCTCAAACATAACTTGGTTTTCTCCTAAACTGTAAGCATCATTTAAGAAATGTGACCTATTGTTATTTTATAGAGGGCCAAAAAATGACTAAAACATTACCTAGTCCATATGTAAAAAGAATATGGCATGTAGAACAATCTTACACAATAAATATTATACATGTTCTTTTTGTTTTGTTTTGTTTTTTTGGCAGAACCAGGGATTGAACTCAGGCCCTTGCATTTGCCAGGGAAATTGATCTATTATCTCCCCAACCCCATATTGTAAATGTTCTTGATTCTCATAAATTTAAGGCATCTTATGACTAATAAAAATGTCTAGCAGGCTCCTAAATTTTAACTCTAGTTTCATCTTAGTACAGTACATTAAAACAAAGTTAAAAAAAAAAAAACAACTGAAAGTGACATCACTGACTGGTGACCAATGTTAGCTTTTTCAAGTTGTAAGTAGTCACTAAATCCCCAGGCAATGACATATATTTTTTTGTCTTTACAGGGTCTCACTATGCAGTTCAGGCTGGCCTTAAGCTAACTTTGTAACTCAGGCTGGTCTCGAACTCACAACAATCCTCCTGCCTCAGCCTCCCAAGTGCTGGAATTACAGGCATGCGCCACCACGCCCTGCTATATTTTTAATTTTTAATCTTTTTTTTTTTTTTTTTTTTTTTTTAAATCTTACGAATTTGGTACGGGGTCTCACCGCAGCTCAGACTCATAGTGATTCTCCTGTTTCAGCCTCTCCAGTGCTGGGATTACAAGTATGCACCAGCACGCCTGGTCTTGGTGGCCGGCTCAGCTTTCCCCAGGCCAGGGCCGGCTGGCATGTGGTGCCGAGCTATTTCCGCAGCCTGTTTTTAAATTTTAAATACTCAAGGTGGAGAAAACAAACATGTTCAGTTATAAAATACTGTAATTCTCATCCAAGTGACTCTAATGGAAACTAGGCACAATGCCACACCCTTGTAGACCCAACTACTTGAGAGTTAAACCTGGAAGATCACTTTAACCATGAGTTCCAAATCAGCCTGAACAGCAAGAACCCCTCTCAAGAATAAAATTAATGAATGAGATACAAAGGACCTAGCATGACAACTGATATTCAGACACAGAGGTAATCTTTTAATTTTGCGAGGGTGTTGGTGATCAAGACCTCACATGAGCTAAACCAGCCCCATACCCACTGAAGATATTCTTAAAAAACAAGCAAACAAAACAAAGTTGGAGTGGTGGCAGAAAGCTGTAGTCTCCCAGTGAGTTCAGGCCAGCCTGAACTGCACAGCTGGACACTGTCCCTTAAGCTCTTTCACACAAAAACTAGTTATAGTGAGATAAAAGGAAACAGATATGAGGACATAACACAAATTTCATTTTTATAAGCCAAGAATTATGAAAAGTGAAATCTACAGAAACCAATCTGTAGAAAAGAACATGTATTAGGAACTCCAAAATGAAGGACAATCAAATTAAGATTTAAATTTCTTACATACATTTAACAGTATAATGCATTTGCACACAAGACCACAGAGGTTCTACAAGCAACTATTTGGGCTTCTTTAAACCCACAAATAGCTGACATCGAAGACTTTTAAGATATGGGGGTTTAAAAAAAAAAAAAAGGCCAGGTGTGACAGTCCATATCTGTATCCCAGCCCTCAAGGCACTGGGGATGTCCATTGCGTTTAGGACCAGGTTGGGCTACATCTTCGAGTTCAAGGCCAACCTGAACCACAACTTAGTAAGATCCAGTCACAAACCAAAATACCACAACAAAAAGAAAAAAGGCAAGGTATGGTAGATCTGTAACTTACTACGTGCAAAACACCAACTTAAGACATTTATAAGATTGTTACAATATTTCTAGAGACCAAGCTGATCTAATTCACTGGTGTTGAATGGGGAAGTAGTGCCAGGCTTAGCATTTTCAAGACCTTAAGGGTGACAGACCCTCAGCACACGCCTGCCCCCACCATTTTATATGTACCTATTACGTGTCGTTCATCTCCACCTCAAGTCAGGGAAACACATTAGACAGTTAAAAAAAAAAAAAAAAAAAAACGGAATACTGCAAAACTCTGGAAAATGCAATAAATAGGCTGTAGTTTAGCTCAGTGTGGGAATGCATGCACCAGTCTCCTCACCCCCAAAACACACGCCTACCCAAAGAGAAACAGAAGGAATCTGGAGCTATTTGTTGTACTAGTAATCAGTAACAGAAACACCATATTTACCATTTCTCACAAAAGCATTGCTACACCAATCAACAGTTCTAAACTACACTGCATTTGATTTTAAGCCCAGTAAGCACAGGGAGACACAAAGTAGCATTTCACATTTACCCAGAGAACAAAAAGTAAGCTACCAAGCCAATCTGAACGGAACCCAGATCACATTTCAAATTGTAATAGTGACACATTACAGTATCATAAGCATTTTCCTTGATTTTGAATCTTTGCTTCTTTAAGCAAAATTCAACAACAAAAAGGGGGGGAAAGACAAACAATTATCAACCTAATGGGTTTCCAAACGCTTTTACATTTTTTTAAAAAAAATGTATTTTAAACGTTCATTTTAATTTAGAGGTAAAGCTTCCCCAAGACTGTCTACTGTCTATACCTGAAAAAGAACACAAACAAAATATCAACGGCTCAAAAAGCCCTCCCTTTACATTAAAAAAAAAAAAAATCTAATTAAAAAAGGCGGGAATTTCTTTATTTCAAATTTTGGCTAGAAACAAGCACGTCGCCAATTGCCCTCCAGGGAGCGCTCTGAGACTCTGCTGCGAGTCATTCAGTTACGAAAGCGGGAAAACACTCGAACTGAACCTATAGCGTTTTAGGGATGGATGTTCCGAGGTTTTTGAAAAGGACACGGCAGTCCCCGCCGCACACCCGCTCCCGATGGCCAGGAGCTCGCGCCACCCGCGGGGACTCGCCACCCGCGCGCCATCCCCACCGCGAGCTCCCGCGGCTGCAACTTCGGCGCGGTCCCCGCCAGCGCCCCCTGTGCGGGCCGGCCCCGCGCGGCGACAGCGCAGCCACACGGGGACGGGGACAGGGACAGGGACGGGGACGGGGACGGGGACGAGGACGAGGACGAGGACGAGCGGGCCGCCGGGGGGAGGGGGCGGGCGAGCGCGCGCGGCCAGCGCCGGCCGCCGGCCTTTGTGGTCGCGGCGACTTACCCTGCCGACGGCGGCGCGGCCGCGGGCCCCGGAGCCGGGCACCGGCGTGGGCTCGCGCTCCTCGTCGCTGGAGAAGTCCGGCGGGCCCTTGCTGTTGGCGCCGGCGGCGAGCGGCGGCCGGTTGCGCGCCGTGAGGTGCTGCAGGTAGAGCTGCACATATACGTCCTTGCGCTGCTCGCCGGCCGGGAGCGTCACATTGTTGGCGACCAACTCGCTCTTCAACTTGTCTTTGGTCAGGACCGATGGGTCCTCCAGGAACTCCGGCATCTCGGGGCCCGCGCCGCCCCTCCGCCCGCAGCCCGCTCCGCGGCGCGACCGCTTGGGGCTCCTGGCTCCGCGCCGGGGCCGCGCCGCCGCCTCCGCGTCTCAGAGGGCTCGGGCCGGGACGAGCGCCGCAGGGCCGAGCAGGCCGGGCACACGCGCAGCGGGGCCGCAGGCCGGCACAAAAGCCCCCGGAGCAGAACCGCGGCCAGAGCGGGGAGGCAGCACCAGCCCCAACCCACACACTGGAGGCCAACGGAGAGCGCCCCGCTTCGCCGCGCCGCAAGAACGCGCGCCGCCATTGGCCGGTGGCCGGAGGAAGCGCCGCGTTGATTGGCCGGGTGGCTCGCGCGGGTTCCGGCGGCCGCGGCGCCGAGCGAGGCTTGCAGACACGCAGTTTAAAAGCCGCTCGGGCGGGAGCGGCGGCGTCCGGTCTGGTTTTGCTTCCACTGTTTCGTCTCTTCTTTGTAGATGGTGATAAGGGACTGGCCGTTCTGTTTGGCGCCCATTTCCTCTCCCTGCCCTCGCGTGGGCAGCAGCTTTTCGCTCTGGGGTCCGTTAACTCCGAGCGGGCCGAGCGCCAGGCCGCCGTGGGGACCCTGGCTGGGCCTCTCAGTCCCCAGGACTCTGGTGCGGGGCAGAGCCGCCGCGGCCCGGCCGCCTCAGGGGGAAGCCGGGCGGGCGGGCGTGCTGCGGGCGCTCTGGTTCCCCGATCGGATTCGCCGGAGGAGCGGAGGAGACTGCGGGGAGCCCCCTGGCCCCTTTGCCCGCGGACGCTTCTTTTGTTCCCGGTGTTCGAGAAAAGCCAGATCTCTGCTGCCAGACACTTTTCAGTGCCCTTCCATTGATGATAACGTTGCCTTCTTGTCGCATCTGACCCGAGACTGGGGGATTTTAAGCGATTTCCAAGTGAGCAGTTACTGGGACCTTGAGACACAACTGTGGGTACATTTTTTGGAGTTGGTCCCCGGGAAAGATGAGCTACAGTAACAGAGTGAAACGCGGTGCTCGGGAACGCTTTGCTGGTCAATTTCAAATACCTGAGCCCGAGTAGGTACTTGCTAGATTCTAATTTCAGCGGAGGCCTGCTGACTATAGGCCGGAAACGCTAATCAAACTCGTGTTGTTGATTGAAATTAAAACCCGGTAGAGCCTCAGAAATAGACTATAATTAAAATGTCTTCCTGGAAATAAACATCATCTATACGAATATATATACATTTTAAAAATACAAGTGTATGCGCGCATATGAGTGTTTCAAGGTGCTTTTTTTTACCCTTTACATTTTACCAGACCAGAAGAGGGCTTTAATCTCCCCAGATCCTGAACTACCAATTATGCTTTATGCACTGCTTTAAATTTTATAGAACAATGATTACATGGTTTAGTTGAAATAAATGTAAAACACATAAGTTGGAATAAATGTAAAACACATTGCTTCACTAAAAATGTGTAAAGAAACCTTTGAAAGATCATGGTTCACGAGGCAATTGTAAGAAATAATTCCTTTCTAGAAGTCTCAGTATCCACAGAAATTGAGCAATAGTATTAAGCTTGGTAATGCAAACTGAAAATTGTGTTCTATAGATTTTTATGATGCCTTGTAAAAGTTTGTTTCTTTTTTCTCCTCTTACTGTCTCCCATTCTCTCTCACCAAAGCCTTCCCTGATGAACACATAGATAGTGTTTTTATTTTCAGGAGAACTTAGCTCAGAGACAAAGGATCATGATTTGCAGTGACTGGTAACCCCAGCAAATATGTATGGCTTGTCCCGATCTGCAGTCTACTTCAATTATGTTCCTAGTATAGTCTCAAGTGACAATCGGCAGAACCACAAGTCCAGAGCTTTATCTCCACAAGCCCAAGAGCAATGGACCACAGTTTATTTGAATTACTAAGATTTTCTCTAGTACAAAGAGTTTCCAAGAGGTAGGTTTCGCTGTACTTACACAGTTCAGCAGAAGCTGGGCTGGTCTGCATCTGAACAAGATGGACTAATTGGAGCAGGGTGTTCAGACCCAGGGCAGCTGGCCCAGTGATCTTCAGAGGGAGGCATCACTGATTTTTGAAGAGAACATTTGCCCAAGTTTGGTTGAGGAAGACCTGTGAGTCTCAAGTGAGCTCATTGGAACTTTTTATTTTAATTTTCACCAGGCTTTTGCGTTAAAAAATTTTCAGATGGTTTAACCTCAAAACGATAACTCATCCTGTTCTCCCTGAATTTAAAAAAAAATGATTTTTTTAGAAGTTCACCTGTTGAATCTGAAGGTTGTGGTACACTTGGGGTTGAACCCAGTGCCTCATTAATGCAGGGCAAGTACTGGGCCACTGAGCTACATGTATCCTCAACACCCTTTAAAAATTTTTTTTTGAAATGATCTCACTAAATTGCTCAGGTTGACCTGGAACTTTTGGTCCTTCTGCCTCAGTCTCCTGAAATAGCTGAGATTACAGGTGTTCTTTGTCTTCAACCTTAAAAGTTGTTTTATTTTAAAAATTTAAAATGTTTGTGGGGCCAGGGAAATGGCTCAGTGCACCTGAGTTCAATCCCCGGTTCTGCCAAAAAAAAACTGGATTTGGCCCCATGCTTGAGGACATAGATCCATTAACTGGAAAAATAGGATGGGGTGACAGTTCAGTGGCATGAATACCTGCCTGGCGAACGCAAGGTTCTGAGTTTGATCCCCAGTACCAGCAAAACAAATAAAATAGTTTTGGGGCCAGGGAGATGGCTCAGTGGAATAAGCCCTTCCCCGGCAAGCTCAAGGGCTTCAATTCAATCCCTGGTTCCAAAAATAACAATAATAATAAAATGAAATATTTGGCTTTTTTTTTTTTTCTTTTTTTAGCAAAACCAGGGATTGAACTCAGACCCTTGCGCTTGCCAGGAAGCGTTTATTCCACTGAGCCATCTCCCCAGCCCAAAATAAAATATTTGTTTGTCAGGGCTGGCCAAATAGCTCAGTGGATTAAAGTGCCTGTGCAGGGGCCTTCGGTTAGATCCCTGGATCTGCCTGCTGGCCCTGCCCCTGGGGACCTTTAGAGAGCAACTGAGACTGGGCATGGTGGCACACACCTATGATCCCAGCTCTTGGGAGGCTGTAAACAGGCAGATCACTATGAGTCTGATCTACTAGACCCTGAACACCCTGTAGACCTTTCCTTAAAATATATTTATATATTTGTTTGTGGTCCTGGGGATTGAACCCAGGACCTTCACTGTAAGCTACACTCCCAGCCCTTTATGTTTGAGAAAGTGTCTCACTAAATCACAAGATTTTTCAGGCAGGATTCAGAGTTGGGATCTCTCCTGCCTCAACCTTTAGGGTCCGAGACAGGATCTTGTTAAATTCTTCAGGCTGCCCTTCAATTTGTGATCTTCCTGCCTCGGCCTCCCAAGTGGATGGAATTACAGCCATACCCAATAGCTACCAGCCTTCCTTTCCAGCTAATTTATTATACTCTTACCTAAGTATGACTTTCACCCCATTAACCCCATCAACTCCTTGTAAAAGTTGTGGAGTTTTTTTTTTCCCCCCAGTATTAAGGATTGAACCTCCAACCTGTGAGATACATCCTCCACATTTTATTTTACTTTATATTTTTTGAGCCAGATTCTCACTAAACCATGAGATTGTCCAGGCTGGTGTTGAACTTTTGATCCTCATGGCTGGATGCATTGCCAGCTGGTGAAGCCGGCCCACCCTCCAGCCTCATTTATCCACAGCCTCGCTTCTGCTGTGATTACATTCCTATATCCAAGTCACTCTTTCCAGCAGGATCTGGCCCCAGGCTTGAGGACATAGATCCATTTACTGGGAGTTCTTCCTCTTCAGACTGCCAAACCTGGCTCTTTTTCTCTGGTGTCTCTTTCTTTCAGTAGATTTGTCCTGTAGGAAGCATCTTGTTCACAAGGGTACATAGTTGTAATTCTAGCAGCATGGGAGGCTGAGTCAGGAGAATCTCAAGATGGAGCACAACCTGGAAATTTAGAGAGTCAGTGCCCAGTACGGCAAGTAAATGACTGAATGAATATTAAAAAAAATTTTTTTGGCAGAACTGGGGTTTGAACTCAGGCCCCTGTGCTTGCCAGGAAAGCACTTATTTTACTGTGCTATCTCCTTGGCCCCTGAATGAATAATTATTGATTGAATTATTCATTCCATCTTTCATTCACTTATGATACTCTGGATCCTACCTTTCTGTCTTCAAAGACTTGATTCTTCTGATTTTCTTTCTT
>PVKA01024813.1:20198-33851 GCA_004027165.1 Ctenomys sociabilis
TAGCCCATGCTGGTCTCGAACTCACAATTCTCCTGCCTCAGCCTCCTGAGTGCCGGGATTACAGGCATGCACCACCATGCCCAGCCCGATTGTATTTCTTTTTTTTTTTTTTTTTTTTTTTTTTTTTTTTTTTTGGTCTTTTTGAGACAGGGTCTCACTCTGCAGTTCAGGCTGGCCTTAAACTCACTTTGTAGCTCAGGCTGGTCTTGAACTCACAATAATCCTCCTGCCTCAGCCTCCCAAGTGCTGGGATTACAGGCCTGCGCCACCACGCCAGGCCCGATTGTATTTCTTATGCATTGACAGTCTTTAGGGGCTGGGGAGATGGCTCAGTAAAATAAGCACTTCCCTGGCAAGCACAAGAGTGTGAGTTCAACCAAAAAAAAAAAAAAAAAAAAGGCAATCTATAGAACCTTCTGAGCAGAGTCAGAATAGCAAGGCTTTATTTTATTTTATTTTTTTGCAAGGCATTAAAAAATTTATTTTCCTGTGAATTTTTCTAAATTAAACAGAAAAGACTTGATGTTTTATTTCATATAAAAAAAAATATAATCCTCAAAACACCACTTTTAGAGCCAGCCAGATAGCTCAGCGGACTAAAAGGCCTGCTTAGGCAAAGCACAAGGACCCCGTACCATATACCATGCCTGCCCAGCCCCCGGGGCTCAATGAGATGGATTGAGGCTGGGTGTGGTGGCGCATGCCTGTAATCCCAGCACTTGGGAGGCTGAAAACAGAAGAATCACTATGAGTCTGAACTGTAGTAAGACCCTGTAGACCCTATACTAAATACATAAAAAAAAAAAAAACCATAAAAACTTTTTTTGTTCTTTTTTTAATGCTAGGGGTTGAACACAAGGCCTTTTCTTTTTTAAATACCTTTTCATTGAGCTACTGCCCCAGTCTTTTGTTCAACCACTTGATGTTTGAAGCAGGGTCTTGCTACACCTGGATTTGTGATCCTCCTGCTCCATCTCCCAGAGTGCTGAGATTATAGGCACACACCAGTGTCTAGCTCTTAAAATAGTAACAATATTGATGCCCAGGACCTTGAGAAACAGTGCAAGGTATCTTGGGGTTAGGGCAAAGCTTTGCTGTAATTGTTTCCTCAAATCACTTTTTTATAGCTTTTTATTTTTGTGGTGCTGGGAACTGAACCCAGGGCATTAAACATGCTAAGTAACTGCTTTACCACTGAGCTACACTCCTACATCCCCTATCTATGTGACTTTGTAAAATCATCTGGATAATTATTTCTATTTCCATGTTAACATTCAGCTACCTTGTTTTTTGTTTTGTTTTTCATTATCTTGTTTTGCATGAAATTGGTTGTGAGTTTAAGGGTCTTGCTTAAACAAAGCAGAATAAGTTCTACTTAAAATGTTTGTTTTCCTTAACCATTTCTGAAAATCTATTACAAAGAAATAATCATAGGGGCTGGGGAGATGGCTCAGTGGAATAACCACTTCCCTGGCAAGCGCAAAGGCCTGAGTTCAATCCCCAGTTCTGCCAAAAAAAAAAAAAAAAAAAAAAATCAGATATAAAATTTATTTTATTTTTATTTTTTTGAAATTTATTTTAAAGATACTTATTGCTTCACCACTTGCAATGGATAAAAAAAGAGAAAATCTAAGCCTCCAACAATAAGAAACCAATTTAGGATGTACCTGTGTGATGAAATATGGCAGGCCCACGGCATTCATGATTTTGACACTTAAGAATAATGAGAAAACATTCGCCACATACTGTGAAGGAAAAAGCAGGAAGCAGGCATGGTGGCACATGCCCATAATCCCAGCACTCGGGAGGCTGAGGCAGAGGGATCATTGTGAGGTTGAGGCCCAGACCTGGGATACAAAGGGAGATCAAAGTCCTGCCTGAACTGTATAGTGAGACCCTATCTTAAAAAAAAAAAAGTCAGTTTTGTGTAATATATATATATATATATATATATATATATATATTTTTTTTTTTTTTGGCAGAACCAGGAATTGAACTCAGGCCCTTGCACTTGCCAGGCAAATGCTTATTCTACTGAACTATCTCCCCAGCCTGAAAAAAAAAAAAAAAAAAAATATATATATATATATATATATATATATACATATATATATTTAGAGTATATATACAAAGAAAACTAGTAAATTATATAAACCAAACTATTTGTAGTTATTTCCACTGGGTAGTGGGGCACAGGTGATTGTTAATTTTCTCTTTGTTGTTCAATATATTCCAAGATTTCTTCTGTGAACACATCTGAATTTATAACCACAAATATTTTTATTTATTTATTTTCAGAACCAGGGATTGAACTCAGGCTCTTGCACTTGCCAGGGAAGTGCTTATTCTACTGAATCATCTCCCCTGCCCTAATAGTTTTCTTTTTAGTGTGAGAGATTAAGAAACTCCTGTACCAAATACATAAATGAAAAAAAAAAAAGATGGGGCCGGGGAGGTGGCTCAGTGGATTAAAGCACTTCCCTGGCAAGTGCAAGGGCCTGAGTTCAATCCCTGGTTCCACCAAAAATAAAATAAAATAAAATAAATCCATTAAAAAAAAAAAAAGAATTCATTAAAAAAGAAAAAAAAGAATGAGAAATTGTGAAACCCCTCAGTTCATTAGAAGTCAGCATTCAGCTTTCAGTTTTGCATAGCCAGAGCTCTATTTTATAACTCATCAAGTGTACATGCTATAGATAGTTGATTCAAAATAATCTCAAGAGAAGGTCAGATTATTAGTAAGGTGAAACAGATGCACAAAGTATTCTCTACTGGTGGGTAAATCCCCTTGCAAGAATTAATGGCACTCTGGGAAAGTTTTAGTGACAAAGAACAAAGCCACAGAGCTATTAAATGTCAAGACTGGAAGATTTAGACATGGATCCATCTATTCTATTGTGTCTATCTGCACACCATTTCTATATGGTTTCTGTAGATTACGTTAAATTGAAGTCACATCTTAGGTCAAAGTCCTAGTAAGTGAGCAAATGGACCATTGTAAGATCTAGAAGCGACCAGCCCTGGGAAATAAGCTGGCATCTGTGAAGTGAAAATTTCAGAGTGATAGCAGTATTCATAGTGGCATGAACATAAACCACTTTATAAGCTTAGAAATAGTTTTGATGTACTTTTTCACATTTGATCCTTTTACCCTGTGAGGTAAGTAGGACCATCATTTTTGTCCTACTTTATAGATCAGAGGCTTTCAAACTTTACTTGCATGAAAAACAATTGCAAGGCGTGTGGCTTGGGCCTCACTCTCAGAGGTTTGTTAGTGCATAGATCAGGGGTAGGACCTAAATACGTTTTTGCGTTTCTAGCTTGTGGTATATCTAACAGCACAAGACCATTTAAAAATATTCTTTGCAAAGCAAGATCTGATTTTTGTCACAGTTGTAAATCATCACTGCATTGTCCTCAGAATAAAATCTAAATGAGCAAAAAAGAAATCTAAAATCTAAATCCCTTAGAATACTACAGCTACCCTTCCTTCATCATGGTCCTCTTACCATTTATATATTTTTAAAAAATCCCATTTCTTTATTATCCCATTTCTTATTATGTATCTTTCATTCTGCTCTTTTTTTTTTTTTTTTTTTTAATGCTTTGCTTTTCTTCTATAAGAAAAACCATGCCACTGAATGTTGGATGTGTTTAACTTTGTTTTCATTTAGGGGTTCAAAGCTAAGAATTTGCCTTAAATCTCAGAGATTTGACACTTGGGCTTTGTGGCAATGCTGAAACTGTTAGGACTCTGGCAACTCCTGTGAATGGAGTAAATGCCTTCGCATAAAGGGGTGTTTGTGAGTCTTTGGGGGCTGGGGTAAACTGTTAGGGTTCTAATGTAATGTACTATTGATGGACTTACTAATTCCCAAGGATCATTAAACCTATGTTACAGTATTCCAGGTGTGAGGTAAGAATACTTACATCTTGGTATCTGGAGACCAGTTTAAAGAAATGTGTTTGTCTATTAAGTTGGCAAGGGATGGATGGTAATGGTTGATACATTGTGACAACTTGAGAAGTTTATAAGTTTAACTGAAGAACTCAGTAGGAGGCCAGGGTCCTCACTTGGTAAACATTGCTTAGCCACCTAAGCAAATGCCTGGCAAGCTCAAGGACCCAGATTCAAACCCTGGTACCACATGCCATGCCGACCCTGTATGCAGTAGGCCACCAAAACCGGGTGTGGTGGTGTACCAGGGAGGCTGAGACAGGAGGATCAGGATGAGTCTGAGCTGCACAGGGAGACCCTGTAGCAAACAAACAAACAAACAAACAACGACAAAAAAAAAAAAATATATATATATTTTATTACAAAAAAAAAAAAAAGGAAAGGACATGGAGATGGTGCCAGTGCTACAACACCCTAGGAGGAGGGCAGCCTGCTGCAATAAGAGGGAGGAAAAGAGTTTTGTCCTCCTGCCTCTGCTCTAGCTGCCTTGAGCTGTTGCCCTGGGCCATGTGCCACCTGCTGTGGGGTTGGCTGATCCTGGACTTCCACCAACCATGGCTAGATAAGCCTTCCTTCCTTCCTTTCTGGCGTTGAGTCCAGAAAAGCAGCCGGGACGCTGTTGTGAGCTGTCCTGCTATAAACACAGTGTGCAGGTATCTTTGGCTAAGATACCCCGGAAGAGGAATACTGGGGTGAACAGAATTCCATTTTTTACTTTATTTTTAATTAGTAAGTGTCTTGGGAGTCCTGCCCATTAGCTCAGTTGTTTAAGTGCCTGCTTAAGCAAAAGCAGTCAGGCTCAGGATACTGTGGTTCCATCCCCAGATCCTCAAGCCTTACCATACCTGCCCTTAAGGCAATTTGAGCCAACCAAAAAAAAAAAAAAAAAAAAAAAATCTTCTTAACTTCTAGGGCTGGGGAGCTAGCTCAGTAGAATAAGTGCTTGTCTGGAAAGCATGAAGGCCTGAGTTCAATCCCAAGTTCTGAAAAAAAAAAAAAAAAATCAGTAAGTGTTTTTGTACAAAAGGTGGTGTATTTTTCTTTTTTTCTTCATTTTAAAATGGGGGCAGGGGACAAAGATATAGCTCAGCGACCTAAGTGCCTGCCTAGCCAGTGCAAGTTCCTAAGTTTGATCACCTGTATTGCAAGCAAAACAAAACAATAGTAACAACCAAAACATGGGAGTATGGGCAAGAATGGGAGCAAATAACAGATACTTTTATGACATTAGTTTTTTTGTTGTTGTTCAGAAAGAAAACCATTTCAACAGTACTAAAAAGTCCAATGACTGTTTCTTTCTTTTTTTTTTTTTTTTTAGGAAGGGTCTACAGGGTATCCAGGGTCTTACTACTAGATCACTCTCTAGTGATTCTCCTGTTTACAGCCTCCCAAGTGCTGGAATTATAGGCTGGCACAGGCCCCTGCACCTGCTTACAGGCACTTTAATCCTCTGAGCTATTTGGCTGGCCCTTGTTTTTTTCTTTTTCTTCTTCTTCTTTTTTTTTTTTTTTGGCAGAACTGGGGATTGAACTCAGGGCTTTGCGCTTGCCAGGGAAGCGCTTATTCCACTGAGTCATCTCCCTGGCCCCTGTTTTTGGTTTTGTAGATGAGGCTTCGACCTGTAGCCCAGGCAGGCCTTGAACTCACCGTGAAGCCTAGACTACCTTTAAACTCATGATGCTTTTTCTGCCTCAGCTTGAGTGCTAAATTATAGGTATGTGTTACCGTGACCTCTCCATTACGACAAAAGAAGAATTTCATTTTCTTATCTAGAGGCTTATCCCCCCAATGCTGATTTTTTTTTTTTTAATGTATTTGGTACAGGGTCTCACAATGCATCTAGAACTCATGATCGTCCTGTTTTCAGCCTCCCCAGCACTGGAATTATAGGTGTGGGTCGCCACACCCAGACTCTGGGGCTCAGTGTGCCAGGGGCAGGGCGGGGGCAGTATGTGGTGCTGGGAATCAAACCTCAGCCCCTGCACTTGCTTAAGTAGGTGCTTAGTCCACTGAGCTATCCAGTTGGCCCATTGATCCCCCTGGTGTTCCTGGAACCATGTGACTCTTCATTGAATTATTCTGTGACTCACAACTACAGAGAGAGTAGGAGGGATTCTGGGTACATGACCTAACAGGAAGACAGAAGCATCAGAAGATTAAAAACTGTCCCCAGAGAAATGTGGGTAAGACCCTGCCTGGCCCTGAGCCTGCATCAGGGACAGGTGTTGCCGACAGCGTCCTCATCTGGATCAGGGGATGACAGAACCTGCCAGCAGCCACTTCTGTTTCCATCTTTTTTTCCAGAAGCTGAAAATTGCAGGGTGGAGGGGGGAAGCATATGCAGGTAAGAAAAGAACAATATGTTCAGAAATACCATAGAGGAAAACAGGACACAAGAATTTGCCAACTTTTGCCACAAATGAGAAAAAACAGCCACTGAGGTAATCCCACCACCCAGTATCACACAGCCCCATTCTGGACCCCGCGCACAGAAGGGCAGTCCTGGCAATTTTCTAACAGCTCCCCTTGTTGGATCAGTCTCTTGGTTCCTAGGGACATAACCACAGGACCACCATCCAAGGCCCAGTTCCAGTGGTCATATCGTGTCAGTAGAAATGAAGTGATGGCAGCTGTTGTGGTTTGTGTCTAGTTGTCCCTTTAAGCCTCATGCAGTCCTTGAGGCAGGCTTCTAGAGTTTTTGATCCATTCACACTGGGATTATGGGTGTGAGGGCTGTACCTGCCCTGGGGCAGACAGCTCGGATACAAGGCAGGCACTGAAAGTGAAAGCGGCTCAGCTGGCAAGCTCTCCCAGCCAGCGGGTGCTCTCCCTTTTGGCTCTTGCTGTATTGCTGTTCTCCGCCTCCATGAGCTGCTGCCCTCTGCCATGTGCCACCCTGCCTTGGAGCCAGCCAAGTATCAACTGACATCTCTACTAACTATGAGCTAAATAAAACTTTCCTTCCTTAATTTTGGGTGTCAGGTATTTTGTTCCAGCAACGAGACAAGAGTAACGGAGACAGACGCTTACAATTCTGTAACTGGGAAGTTTCACATTTTTCCTGTCCTAATCCAAAGTCTAGGCACAGACCAAAGACAACCGGGTAATCATGGCAAAGCAGTACCAGGCAGCAAGGATTTACAACCAGGTTCTCAAGAAGTCTACTGTAAGGTAGAGTTAGAGCACAAGAGCCATCAAACCTGTATAGGGGATTTTTTTTTTTTTTAAGTTAAAGAAATCCTATGTCTCAAAAATCTGTAAAAATGTGCTTTAAAAAGGAAAGGGCCAGAGACTCTTTTGCCCATTTGTCTCTTTTACCTTCTAGTTTCTCAGGCTCTATTACCTCCTCTTTACAACTGTATGTTGTAGTTTGGGGCTTTGCAAGGGGAACAATACAATACAGGACACATTTTATAGATTATTTTATAATGAATCATCCAAAGAATAATACACAAAGACTGCAGGAAATCTTTCCACATACTAAAGACCAAAGGCTCCAGCTGCGGGCCTGGATCGTAGGGTAATGTGCTGCAGGAGTCCAGCCAAAGATCTAGAACCCATGACAATACCTCAAATGAGTCCCATTGGAGGCCTAGAGCCCATGACAATGTCTCCTGCAGGCCTGCTTCATGTATCTGTGCTGGGAAGGCCAAAGGTCAGTGGTGAAAGCTAGAAAGTTTGTGCCCGCAGGATGAAGGATCTGTGCCAGCAGGCTGGGGGATCTGCCCTGAAGCCAGGAAGCAATGCTCGAAGTAAAAACCAGAGCTCCCCTCAAAAGTACTACTGCCATCCTCAGCAATAGTGAAGTCCCGAGCTTGTCTGCTGATAAGGAAGCCAAGTTCCTACCAAGAAAGCCAACATGAGAAGCTTCTACAGGAGGCTGCGCTGTGCGCCATCTTCCCCTCCAGAGACAGGAAGTGACGCTCAAGGTGCCGACCAGAGCTGCTCACAGTGAACCACAGCTGTTTTCAATGACAATGAGGTCCCAAGCTCCTGAGAACAGCCAGTTCATCAGGAAAGCTAGCGTGACAAGCTCCTGCAGGAAAACTAGCAGCTCCCTAGCCTCCCTAACAGCCTCTTCTCTGTCCTGCCTCTTATGCTGCCATCCGCAGTCCTTAGTGAGCCTCTACACCAAGTACCATGCTGGTTCACTTCAGCTGGGTATGTAAGACCAACAGTCAGCACCCACCACACTGCATCCCTCTAGAAGACAACACAGGGAGCAAAGGAAGGGCAGTCTAGTGAGAAAAGCGTGCAAACCCAAAGCAAACTGGATGTGCTTGCTGGCAAGCTTAAGGGCCCAAGTTCAATCCCCGGTACTGGAAGGAAAAAAAAAAAAAAAAAAAAAAAAAAGCAAACTGTAAAGCAAGGAAGCTAACCAGGGCAAGATGAAGTGGAGTGCTGGAGACTGGGAGCTCTGGGTGAGTATGCTTGGGATTGGGGACCCATGAGACTGGACCTTACAGTGCAATCACATTGGTAATAAACAATCACCCTTTTCTCTGACTCCTCTGGTCTGCTCATCATCCACACCACGAGATGCAGGCAAGAGGCACAGAAGGCCACAGCCATGGACTACCAGGTTGCCAGGATCCTGCCCCCAGACTAAAGAGAGCCTGTTTGGCTCCCTTTGCGCCAGCCTCAGGCACTAGTATGAAAAGCCAGCCGTCAGCACCGCAAACATAGGAAATCACTTTTCTCTCTTTACTCTCTTCTCCCAGGGAGCCTCACATCTGTTCTGCTGCCTGCAGGGATTCTCTCAGGGCCAGACAGTAGCAGGCCAGTCCTTCACACCGAAGGAAGAGTGAAGGGACGGCCTACAGAAACGGAAAAGGTTTTGCCCGCTGTTCCTCGGGCAGAGGGCTAACATCCAGCATATATGAAGATGGGCAGCTCTGGAGGGAAAACTCATGGCCAGTGGTGATGCCAAAGTGCAGAACCACCGGCCAGTATTCTGCTGTTGGGAGGGCAGCCAGGGACCAGCCTGGACCCTCTTCCCAGAGCTTGTGTGAGGCCAGGTGCCTGCTGGGCTCCACCTCCATTTTATTTTATTTTTTTGTCTTTTTGAGACAGGGTCTCACTATGCAGTTCAGGCTGGCCTTAAGCTCATTTTGTAGCTCAGGCTGGTCTCGAACTCACAACAATCCTCCTGCCTCAGCCTCCTGAGTGCTGGGATTACAGGCCTGCGCCACCACGTCCAGCCAGGGAGTCTAATTCTTTTGGGCTTTTTATATATTCTAGATGTTAGTCCTCTGAGGAACAGCTGGCAAAATTTTTTTTCCCCATTTTGTAGGTTTTCTCTTCACCCTTTCGTTTCCTTTGTTGTGAGGCTTTTATTTTGATATGATCCCATTTGTTAATCTCCTTTACTTTTTCTTATGCAACTGGGGTTCTGTATGTTAAGTCCTTGCCTGAGCCTATTTCAAGAGTGTTTTATCCTCCAGCAGATCAAGTGTCTCTGTTTTAACAGAGATCTTGGATTTGTTTTCATTTTAGTAGTACATGGTGATAGATAAAAAGAGTCCAATGGACCCCCCCCAGTTTCCCCAGTGCCATTTCTTAGAGGCTGTCTTTCCTCCAGTATCCATACATCCTTGATATCTGCATGTCCAAATCATGTCTTTTAAATATGATATCAGTCAGACTGGACTGAGAGTCACCCTAAGGGCTTCGGTTACTTATATGCACACCCTTTAAGGGCTAGATTCCAGATACAATCACATTCTGAGAAACTGTGGATTTAAGAATTCATGCACTTTGGGGAGACAATCCAGGCCCTCACAGAAGCTGTCTTATTTCTTCCCCTGGACCTCCTTGGCATACACTGCTTGTAGCTCCAACAATATTGCTTTCATCTTTTCTGAAGGAAGCCTGTTTTTTATGCAAAAGTAATTTTTTTTTTCTTGTTTTTTAGGTTAAGAGCACACCAGGAGCTGGGGAGATGGCTCAGTGGTTAAGTGCTTCCCTGGCAAGCAGAAGGGCCTGAGTTCAATCCCCAGTTCCTCAAAAAAAAGCATTGCTTTGCCGGGCGTGGTGGTGCATGCCTGTAATCCCAGCACTCAGGAGGCCGAGGCAGGAGGATTGTTGTGAGTTTGAGACCAGACTGAGCTACAAAGTAAGTTTAAGGCCAGCCTGAGCTGCATAGTGAGACCCTGTCTCAAAAAAAAAAAAAAAAAAAAAGCACACCATATTTATTAGGGGAAAGAAAACTCCTGTTCCTAAGAGGGGCAAAAGGGGACCCAATCAGGTTGCTCCCAGTCATTATTTTTATGATGTAGCAGAACAGGTTGTGGGCACATACAATTCAATGCTGTCAATATCCCTACTTTTAGGACTCTAGACCATTGTTTATATACTAATTTCATGGCATATATCCCAATATACTGTGCATTTCATGGTTTAAAACATACATCTCTTGAGCCGGGCGTGGTGGCGCACGCCTGTAATCCCAGCACTCGGGAGGCTGAGGCAGGAGGATTGTTGTGAGTTCGAGACCAGCCTGAGCTACAAAGTGAGTTTAAGGCCAGCCTGAACTGCATAGTGAGACCCTGTCTCAAAAAGACAAAAAAAAAAAAAAAAAATAAAATAAAACATACATCTCTGGCTGAGGGTGTACCTCAGCGGTACAGCCCTTTCCTAGGAGGTGTGTAGCCTTAGGCACAACCACCAGTGACAAAGAGGAGGGTAAAACTGCACAGTTATATTGACCTCTGTCCTCTTGCCCAAAAAAATAAGTATTCGATACTTGGATTTCAAAGTGCAGTACAACTCGGGTACTTTCATGGGCCTATCCAATGAAATGTTAAAGATAGTTTTGATCGCCTTTTGTGTGTGTGTGTAACAAATATTTGATACATTATCTTTAAGGCTCTATTCAGCTTAAAAACATAAGCTGCCTGCAATAAGACACAGAAGTCCCACATGCCTTGTCAGCACTCGTGCACTAGGGCGCAAAGCCGAGTCCCGCCGCTCTGAACACAGGGCTGCGGGCGGTGAGGAGACTCATGGCGGCGGGGAGCTGGTACAGGTTCCCCACGCGTCCTGCTTTTTTCAATTCTCTCTTCTCCCTCCTTCCTGCCATCTGTGTACACCAGCCTCAGGGTTTTGCTGTGGCTTTATGTTCTGTAGCAGAGCGATGGGCTCCATCTCCCCACTCCTACAATAGCTTCACAGAGGAAGGCTTCTGAAAAAACCATGCTGGGGCATCCTCGAAAAAAGGCGGGAACGCAGAAAGGCAAAAGGAAAAGCCATGACCCCGACGTGATTCGAACACGCAGCCTTCTGATCTGGAGTCAGACGCGCTACCGTTGCGCCACGAGGTCCTGCTGGGCTAGGGCTCGCGCGGTTCCTTAGGACTCCGGCGCGCCGGCAACTACCCGGCGCACCCACCTTTCCCGCCGCTCCCTGCCTGGCCTCGGGCCGGCCTGGGAGCCCCGCTTCTCTGGGTAGCGCTCCGCCTGGGTCGGGACCTAACGGGCAGCGGCGGGACAGCGAGACTTCCCGTCTAACCAGGAACACAGCTAAAGGAAACCGGCCCTTTCTCTTCTTTATCCGGCCATTTCCGCTCCTCGCTGCGCGCCCCGCCCCGCCCCCGCCCGTTGGGGGCGGAGACCCCGTCGTCCCCTTCCCCTCCCCTCCCCTCCCCCCGCTGGCGCGCGCTGAGGTCACGGCCTCGTCTGGAAAGCCTGTCGCGCTGCCGCGCACGCGCAGTCCTGTGCCGGGGGGCGGGGTGTAGAATCTACGTCCTCCTTTCCGCCCTTGGCGCCCATAACTTAAAGCGTGGAGTGTCCGAGTAAGGTCTGGTTCACAGAATGCATTAATGAGAGCATCACGCCAGGAGAATACTATCTAAAGATGCTTAGATTTTATATATAGGGGGGCTGCGGTGCACCACGCGAAAACCAACCTTGGGGTTATAAAAGGAGCGTGCCTCCCCGTCGGGGAATTGAACCCCGGTCTCCCGCGTGACAGGCGGGGATACTAACCACTATACTAACGAGGAGCTGTGCTTTTGTTCTCTCTCAGGTGCCCTTTCTTGGAAAGGTAAGCTCTGCCGGGGCTTGACCCCTGCAGAGAACCGAAACCTAAGAACTTCAGATTTTTTTTTTTTTTAAGGTGAATAAATGATCGAAAATAAATGAAAGCCCGTTTCCCATCTTTGTGTTGGTGCCTAGTGTGAAAATAGCGTTCCAAGTGTCTGTGTTGCGGGCAAGTCTTTTTGTTGGATTTCCTGCGCGCTGAAGGCGAGGGTCAGCCTCGCGTGACGACCAGATCCTGTGAGGCTGAGGCTGGGGCTGGGGCGGCCGAAACTCCGGGAGGGTCCTGGGCTCCCTAGGAGCCCGTGTCACTGGCTGGGCCCGGGCGGCTGTCTGCGCCCAGAGCGATGGGTGGACGCTTGGCTGCATTTAAATAATGCCCCGGGAGGATACCGCATTTAAATAATGCAAGGGGAGAGCTGGGTCGACCCGGAGGCTAAGTGCGTCGTTGTGCCCTCCCAGGCCTAGTCGCAGTCAGGGCCTGGGCTCAGGCTTTTCTTATAACATGCCCTCCATCATCTCAGAAACAGGATCGCGCGTCTTCGTTTTACAGTGTGACTGTCGTCCTTCTCCAGCTCTTCATCGTGGGTGCAAAATCGACGAGGCAGACGACGTCTGAAAAACACCTGTAAACCGTCACATAAACTGAACCAGAACTCTCAAAAAAAATTTTTTTTATCAGTACATGTTTGCAACCTGTAACGATTACATTCGTTGTGGGGAGTTGATATGTGTACATAACGCGTCTCTTCTGTTTGTCAGCAGCAGATTTATTTGTTCTTGTTTAAGTCTTTATCAAGTTAATTATCATAAATACAGATTAACAGCCAGACTAGTGGACCAAAAAAACCATATAAAAACACGTAAAACAACTATACTACATCAAAGTAAACTTTTTATTATTTATTTTTTTTAAAACTAGGTCTTAACTATGAAGTCCAGGCTGGCCTCAATTCATGAACTCATCCTGCCTCAGCTTCCTGAGCGCTGGGGTCATAATCATGTGCCACCATGCCCTGCCCTGGTGGGTTGCAATAACGTTGGATTGCAATAACGTTCTCTCTTTCTCTCTCCCCCCCTTTTCTTTCCTCCATCCCTCCCTCCCTTCCTCCCTCTCTTACTTCTATTGAACTAGAACTTTTAAGTTTTGAATTTTACTTTAACTCTTTTTTTTTTAAATGGGTGTTTTTATATAGCCAGAGCCAAATTGTCATGACTGAAAGAATCTGTTACACAATGTAAATGCCTATGTCTTTTTTTCTTTTTGTCTTTTTGAGACAGGGTCTCCCAATGCAGTTCAGGCTGGCCTTAAACTCACATTGTGGCCTATGCTGGTCTCAAACTCACAACAATCCTCTTGCCTTTGCCTCCCAAGTGCTGGGATTACAGGTATCTGTCACCAGGCCTCACAAAACTCCTGTGTCTTAAGAACAGTTTCTTCCAGTGTGCTAAGAATTAATGCTGCTTTATTTGTGCTTTGGGTGCCAGGGATGAACTCAGGGCTCTGAGGATGCTAAGCATGTTCTCTGCCACTCACCTCTACCCTAGCCCGAATGTATTTTTATAGCTCTTGGATGGCACGATATTTTCATCCGTCAAAAGGGCTAAGCAAATGGCAATATCTGAAACATGTTTTGGCATATTTTTTCACCCCTAAAT
>PVKA01024814.1:0-33749 GCA_004027165.1 Ctenomys sociabilis
TTTCTTCTATTTTAGGGAAGGGTCTGCAGGGTGTTCAGGTCTCACTACTAGATTGGATTCCTAGTGGTCCACCTGTTTACAGCCTCCCAAGTGCTGGGATTATAGGTGTGTACCACCATGCCCAGTCTCAGTTATGGCTCAGCACGCCCTGGGGATAGGGCCTGCACGCAGGCCCAGGGATCAAAACCCGGGCCCCTGCATCTGCTTGAAGGCACTTTAATCTGCTGAGCTATTTGGCTGGCCCTAATTTTCTATACATGAATCTCTAGCCAGTTTTTGATCAGATTTTATTTTCTACACTGACTCCCATGACAATGTTGCTCTGTTGACTGTTTATAATACTGCCAACTTAGTTGTGCATAATATTACAGAAAAACATACAATGCAAACTTAACTTTAGATGTAGAAGAAAATTATTATGTGAATAATTGTTTCACTATTTAAATGCTTCAAAATGGTAATGAATATCTGAACATGTCAGGTTAGAGCTAGGTCAGAAAATGATATTAGGTTCTCACCAGAGTTGAAGTGTATTAGATGGAATGTAAACAGTGTGAGTCAATGCTGCAAATTGTCTGTAATGAATGGTACAGTACAAATGTTTTAAAGTACACTAATAATGAAATATAAGAAAACATTCTATATGCATCAATAGTAATTCTCAAAAAATATATTTACCATGACATCTCATTATCAGAATTATAAGCTGTCATTGTAGGGATTTATCATTCTAGTTTTCAGAATCTAAAGCGTTTATTGAGAAGTAACAGATGTGGTATTGAGATATTTAGATCTATGGGACTCATGAAAATTAGTTTCCTACAAAATGGCTCACATTTTGATGAAAAAAAAATGGTTTTAAGAAAGAAAAGAAATATGTGACAATTTGGCTATTTTTAGCTCATTTGTTGGGCTTTCTTTTGAATTGTCAAGTGATTTATAGACCACCCATATACATGACAATTGATGAACATCTTGCATTATTTTTTGGTTATTGAAACTTTTGGTAACATATACCATGGTAAACTAGAAAATATGACACAGGCTGGGGAAATGGCTTAGTAGAATAAGTGCTTCCCTGGCAAGAGCAAGGCCCTGAGTTCAATCCCCGGATCTGCAAAAGAAAGAAAGAAAGATGTGGAGTCATTTTATAATTTGAATTTAGAAATTTATCCTGAAACTCAGCCATCACTTCGTTATTTAAAAAAATAAGAAGAATAAAAATAATCATAATAAAAAATTAGAAATGATAGCAGCATTTTATTAGACAAAATAATATGAATTCAACAGCATTTGCTGTGCTGTCTAGAGTTGTCTCAAATTAGTTGTTTAGATTACCAGACATATTCATGCAAAAATAAAAAACCTTTTAAAACAGATGAATAAAAATAATACAAATTAAGAATTCACTTCTTTCCATAGAACAACAAAAAACAATAGTCTTGGTTTCTAATACTTTCCCCCACAATCCATCTCCTCTTCTCTTCTTCCAAATTTTTCTTTCAGTTTGAATAGATTCTTTCCCTTTTCACAGTATCTTGCATAACTTTTTGGTTTATTCTTTCAGGATCTTACACTTGTGAGATAATATGATGTTTGTATATGTGGGTCTGATTTGTTTTACTTAAGAATATGGTCTTCAGTTGCATCTATTTGCCAATAAACCCCCCCAAACTGATCATTTTCTATAGCTGAATAATATTCCACTATGTAGAAATACAGTATCTTCTCTATCTGTTCCTCATTGATAGGCCTTTACACTCAGTTGATGGATTATAACTAGGAAAAAATTGCACTGCTAAAAACATTGGTGGACGTATATCACTGTGGTATGTTGTTTGTAGTCCTTGTTTTGGCAAAATACCCAGGAGGGGAATAGATGTTTGAATGGGACCTCCAATCCTAGTTCTTTGAGAAATATCTGGGCTGATTTCCACAGTGATTGTATCATTCTACATTCCCATCAACAGTGAAGAAGAGATTCTTTTCCCATAGCTCTTCCAGTATTTGCTATTGGTTGACTTTTTGATGTTAGCCATTCTTTCTGGCATGAGACAGAATCTCAGTATTGTTCTAATTTGCATTTCTCAAGTAAGCAATGATTTTGAATATTTGTTTCTCATAATTATTTGTTCTATATATTACTTCATCTGAGAAGTACATATTCATCTCAGATGCACATTTTTGGATTGGATCTTTGAATTTTAGGGGCCCAATTTTTTAGTTCTTCACATGATCTAGATAGAAGTCCTTTGCCAGAGAGACAGTTGGATATAATTTTTTCCCAGTTTATGGAATTTATTTGTACTCTGTTGGTGATTTCATCTGACATGCAGAAACTTTTCAAAAGGATGAGATCTCAGTTGTTGCATCTTCAAAAGTAATTTCAGTGCAGTATTTTTGTTGCTGTTGTTTGTTTTTTGTTCATGAATTCTCTGCCTACTCCTATTTTAAAGGTTCTACCTACCTTTTCCTCCAGAAGATCTAGGACTTCTATTTTAATGTTTAAATTTTTGATCCATTTTGATGATAGTTTAGTGAATGGTGACAGCCATGGGTCTAATTTTAGTTTTGGGCATGTGGAAAGCCAGTTTTTCCTATGATTTATTAAAGATACTCTCTTTCTTCCACATAATGTGTGTGGTCCCTTTGTCACAGATAACATGGCTGAATGTTTTTGCAGTTGTATCTGTATCTTCTAATGTGTTCCACTGATCCTCAGGTCTGTTTATTTTGCCAGAACCATGCATTGTTTTTACCACAATAGCTTTGTAAAATAATTTCAGATCAGAGATTGTGATGCCTCTCCCCTTTCCTTGTTCTTCTTTATTGCATTTGCTATTTGTAGTCTCTTTTGAGTCCAGATGAAAGTTAATAATGTTTTCTCCAGATCTATGAATAATTCTGATAGATTTCTGTGAATCTACATAACAATTTTGGGAGTATGGCCATTTTAACAATGTTGATTCTTCCAATCCAAGAGAAAGGACTACCTCTATTTTCTGAAATCCTCTTCAATCACTTTTCTCAGAGAACTATAATCTTCACTGTATACAACTTTTACTTCCCTTGTGTGATTGATTACTAAGTATTTCGGGTTTTTTTTGGGGGGATGCTGTTGCATAGGCATTGTTTCCTAATTTTTCTTTCTGGTTGCATTCATTGTTATGTGTACAAAAAATACTATGGATTTTTGCGTGTTTATGTTATATCTTGCTACACTATGAATTTGTTGATTAAATCTACAAGTTTTTTTGTGGAATCTTGGTGTCTTCCATGTAGAGAATTATGTGATCTACAAGTAATGTTGATTTCATTTCTTTTTTTCCAGTTATCCCTTTTATTTCTCTGTTTTGACTAATTGCTCTGGTTAATGTTTACAGAACTATAGTAAACACGAATAGTGACAATGGACATCCTTGTCTTACTCCTGATTTTAAAGTGAAGACTTTCAGTTTTTGTCCATTTATTATGATGTTTACTATTGTTTTCTCATGGAAGACTCTTTTATCAGGTAGAGATATAGACCATCTATTTTGTAGGTCTTTTATCATGAATGAGTGTTGGACTTTGTCAAAAGCCTTTTCACAATATATTGAGATGATCATGTGATTTTTTTCTTTGGCCCTGTTCATATGGTGTGCTACATTTATAGATTTGTGTATGTTAAAACATCCCTGCCTTCCTTGGATGAAACCCACTTGGTCATGATGTATAAACCTCTTGGTAATTTACTAAATTTTGTTTACTAGTATTTTATTCACAATCTTTCATATCTCTCCATGAAGGAGATTGGTCTAGAATTATCTTTTCTCATTGGATCTTTCTCTAGTTTTGGTGTCAGAATAACACTTGCCCTCAGGAATGAGTTTAGGAAAATTGCTTCCATTTCAATTTCGTTGAACAGTTTAGAAGAGCTAGCACTAAAACTTTTTTAAATTCCTTGTTATCAGGACCTTTACTTCTTTTGGCAAATTTTTTAAAATTATATTTTCAGAATTTATATATCTTATTGATTCAGCTTTGGCAATTTATTTGTATTAGAAATCTGTGCATTTCTTCTGTGTTTCCATCCTTAGACAGTAAAGATTGTGGTAGTAGGTACAGATAACTTTCAGAATTTCTATATGGCCGCTAGTGATTTTATTTTATTTTTATATTATATTATATTTTATTTTATTGAAGAACGAGTAGCAGTGAGACTGTTTCAAATCAAATTAGCAGAACAGATTCAATAATTAAAACATTGCATATTGTTTTGCAGTGGTTTTTTTGTAGTACAAAGTTCATTTTTGATATTCTACTTACAAACACCATTAGAGTAAATGTCTCTAATCAATGAATTAATCAAATGTAGCAGTATATATATCTTATTTTTTAAAGTTGAATTGTAGCACAGTTGCAATAATTAATATTTTCTATCTTGTTCTAATCCTAGTGGTTGTCCATAGTACAAGAAGCTGAGGGAATATCCTGTACAAACACTGTTAGTGCAAATCTTGCTTCTCATAGAATTATACAGAAGTACTGCATATTTCTCCTAACTGTACTGTTTATAAAAATATCAATGGTTTTCTTTTGTATCCTCTTTTTTTGTTTACTGCGGTCAAAGATGGGCATTCTATTGTCATTCAATTATTATAGATGCCTAAACTCAATGAAATAATGAAAACAAACTCCAGTAGTCCATAATAATAGTAGGTTATCTGAAGAAGTTGTTGACTAGAGCCATTTACAGCTCTACTTATTATTATAGCCTTATTTTATATACCTTGTTTTTATATTTTTCTTCTGGATGGTTAAGACCAAGATAAAGCAAGACCTATATAACAAAAAATGTAGCTTTTGCATCTGATGAGATCAGCCAAGTCCCCTCAGGGTTTATCCTGTAACCTCATACCTCAATCTGTACATCTTCTGTCAGTGTCAGCCATGTGGATGAGTCACAGCAATTGCTTGACCAGATTGCTCTCTGTGAGAACCTGAGAGAAAGTTTTCTTTCCATGTGACTTTCATTAAGCACAATATAGATCATCAATCACATTCCTCTGTGGCTCCATAATCTCACTGATCAGAAAATTTGGGGCAAAACTGAGTTACATAATGTTACAGCACAGGTTCTCCTATGCCCTGAGTCTTCACTGACATTGAAAGGCTAAAGCCAAAATGTTGGATGAACTTGTGGTCCTTCCATTTCTCCAGTTTTTGATCTGTCAACTTAGATTGTTAAGCATCCAAAAGAGAAGCTGATTAGTACCCTACAACATATGCAGATCAGTTTGCCTATCTGACTAAATTCTTTTTAGTTGTTGTTGCACATTTCTATTTGTATTTCTCCTTTTGATTTCTTATACTATGGAGATTATATGATATTTGCACTTGTGTGTCTGGTTTATTTCACTTATGAGTATATGTTCAAGTGGCATCCAATTCAATATAAATGCTTCAAGTTTATCATTCTTTATAGCCAAGGAATATTCCATTGTATAGAAATATCATATCTTTTTCAACCATTCCTCATGTGACAGGCATCACGGTTGTTTTCAAGATTTGGCTATCACAAATTGTGCTGTTATAAGTATAAGTACGCACATATCACTATGATATTATGTTTTCAGTTCCTCTGATAACATTCCTAGTAGGGGATAGCTGGCTGGTATAGTATTCCAGATCTACTTTTGTGAGGAGTCTCAACACTGCTATCCACAATGGTTGCACCAGTCTACATTCCCACCAGCAGTGGAAAAGTGTTCCCTTTACAACACATCCTCTCCAACATTTGCTGCTGGTTGATTTCTTTCTTTTAGCCATTCATTCTGGAGTGAGATGGTATCTCAGTGTTGTTTTAACTTGCATTTCATGGATGGATATAGATGTGGAGCATTTTTTTCATATATTTATTTGCTTCTTTAATTTCATCATCTGAAAAGTATGTATTAATCTCAGATGCTCATTTCTGGATTGGGTCTTTAAATTTGAGGGCCCTAATATGTCTTAGTTCTTCGTATAGTATAGAAAGCAGACCTATATCTTAGTGCTTATTAATTAGGATTTTTTTGAAATTTGTGGGTTGTCTTTTCACCTTATGGACAATTTCTTTTGATGTACAGAATCTTCTCAAAGAGTTGATCACAGTTGTTAATTTATAAGTGTTTCCTGTGTGAGTACATGTTTGTTCATGAACTCTTTGCCCCCCATTATGTCTTCAAGGGGTTCTCTCACTTTCTCTTCCAGGAGATTGAGTGTTTCTGTTTTAATTTTTAGATCTTTAATCCATTTTGACTTTAGCTTAGTGCATGCTGGTAGACCTGGGTCAAGTTTTAGTGTTCATCATGTAGAAAGCCACGTTTGTAGCACCATTTGTTAAAGAGATTATCTTTCTTCCAGTAAGCATGTTTGACCACTTTGTCAAAGATCAGGTGGCTGAGTATGTTCGCAGAAGCCTCTACATCTTCTAATCTGTTCCATTGATCCTCAGGTCCATTTTGTTGCCAATACCATGTTGATTTTATCCCACTGGCGTTGTAGTATAATTTTAAGTCAGGAATTTTGATGCCTTCTCCCAAGTACTTTTTGGCCAGGATTGCTTTTGCTATTCTAGGTCTTTTCTGTTTCCAAATAAATTTTAAGCAATGATTTCTCTAGGTCTGGGAGGTATGTTGGTGGCAGTTTGATAGGAATTTCATTAAATTGATACAATAATTTTGGGAGTATGGCCATCTTCACGAGTTGGTTCTTCCTATCCATGAGCAGGGAATATCTTTCCATTTTCTAAAATCCTCTATAATCTCTCTTCTTAGGGTTTTGTAATTTTCCATGAAAAATATCACTGACTTCCTCGGTTAAGAGAATTCCAAGGTATTTCATTTTCAGCAGTGCTATTGTAAAAGGTATTGTTTCTATTGTTTCCATCTCAGTGTGCTTTTATCTTGTAGAGGAATGCTATTGATTTTTGAGTATTGACTTTGTATCTTGCTATGCTACTGAATTTCTGTATCAGTTCTAGTAGTTTCTTGGTGCAAATTTTTGTGTCTTCCAAGTAATGTATCATGTCATCTGCAAATTGTGATAATTTAACTTCTTTTTACCTAGTCTTTTTCCTTTTATTTCTTCCTCATTCTAATGGTTGTTGCTAATGCTTCCAAAACTATATTGAACAGGAGGGGTGATAGAGGATATCCTTTTCTTGTACATGATTTACATGTAAAAGATTTCAATTTTTCTCTGATTAGAATTATATTTGTCTTCAGGTTGTCATAGATGGGTTTTACCAAATTGTGGTAGAGTCCATCTATTCCAATTTTCTGTAGGTTTTTGAACATCAATGAGTGTTGAACATTGTCAAAAGCTTTCTCTGCATCAATTGTGATGGTCATGTAGTTTTTAAATTTCAGTCTATTAATATAGTGTATTACATATATAGATTTTCAAATATTGAACCATCCTTGCATCTGTGGGATGAATCTTACCTGGTCATGTTGTATGATCTTCTTGATGATTTGCTATATTCTATTTGCTACGATTTTATTGAGGATTTTTGCATCTATGCTCATGATGGAGATTGGCCTACAGTTCTCTTTTTAGATTGTGTCTTTTCCTGGTTTTGGAATCAGTATAATACTTGCCCCAAGAAATGATTTTGGGATAACTGCTTCCTTTTCAAATCATTGAAGAGTTTGAGGACTGTAGCAATTATATCTTCTATAAATTTCTTATAGAATTCAGCTGCGAATCTATCAGGACTTGGGCATTTCTTTGTCCGCAGGCTTTTTATTACATTTCTATTTTATTGGCTGTTATTGGCTTATGTCTTCTTGTTTCAGTTTTGGTAATTTGTACCTTTCAACAAATCAGTCCATTTCTTCTATGCCTTCTATTCTGTGAGCATAAAGACTCCCGAAGTAGTTATTTATATCTTCAGAATTTCCACTGAATCTGTGGTGATTTCATTCCTTATTGCTTATGTTTGAATTTTTTCTTTACTCTTTTTGATGAGGTTATCGAGGGGCTTATCAATATTATTTAGTCTTTCAAAGAACCAGGCTTTTAATTTGTGGATTCTTTGAACTGTTTTCATCTCAACTGAATTAATTTCTTCTCTAATCTTTATGATTTCTTTCAATCTTTGGGCTCTGGGTTTGCTTTGTTCTTCCTTTTCTAGATGTCTGAGGTGCAACACTAGGGTGTTTAATTGTTCTTGTTTTCCTAATGTGTGAGTTTACAGCTACGATTTTTCCCTCCGAGAACTGCTTTCATCGCATTCCATAAATTCCGGTAAGTTGTGGTTGAATTTTCATTGAATTGTTGATATTGTTGAACTTCTTATTTAATTTCATCTGTGACCCATTGACCCTGTGTAGGGTGTTGTTTAATTTCTGTGAATTTATCGGGTTTTTCTGGTTGCTTTGTCATTTATTTCCAGTTTCATTGCATTGTGCTCGGATAATATACATGGGATAATTTCTGTTTTCTTGCAGACACTGAAGTATGACCTATGGACGAGTATGTGGTCTATTTTAGAAAACGACCCGTGAGTAGCTGAAAAAAATGTATATTCAGCTGTGATTTGGTGGAACACTCTGTATATGTCCACCAGGTCCATTTGTTCCAAGCTCTGGTTCATTTCTGCTACTTCTTTACTAATTTATTATCTGGTTCACCTATCTTTTGAGATAAGGGGGTGTTAAGGTCTCCTGCTAAGATTACGGTCTTGGATATTAGATTTTTCATGTCCATTAAGATTTGTCTTATATAGTTGGCTGCTCCTGTCTTTGGTGCATAGATATTTATGAGTGTTACTTCTTCTGCTTGAATTTTTCC
Organism: Ctenomys sociabilis; assembly: GCA_004027165.1. NCBI lineage: Eukaryota > Metazoa > Chordata > Mammalia > Rodentia > Ctenomyidae > Ctenomys > Ctenomys sociabilis. The sequence continues at coordinate 8,821 of PVKA01024814.1, forward strand.
CCTAAGCAATATATAGTGGCCTGCTTTCTTTCCTCTGATCCTTCTTGGTTTGATGTTGAGCCTGGCTGAGAACAGAATTGCTACTCCTGCCTTTTTTCTGAGGTGCTAGGGCATATAATATTGCTTTCCATCCTTTGACTTTAAGCCTATGAATGTCTTTCTGTTTTAAGTGTTTTTCTTGTACACAACATATTGTTGGATTTTGTTTCCTAATCTAATGTGCCAGTCTCTTTTTCTTAATTGGTGAATTGAGTCTATTCGCATTGATATTTATAATTGAAATGTGTTGACTTATGATTGTCATGATTTTTACCTGCTGTTGTTTACTCCTTTGTATCTTGTGTTTAATTGTTTGTGCTATTTAGTGAGTTCCTTCTGTGCTCATTCATGGAGTTCTGGTCATTGTGGTCTCTCTCTAGGGCATCTTTCAGTAGCCTGTGTAGGGATGGCTTTGTCATCATGAAATTCCTTAGTTGTTTTTTTTTGTGGAAGTATTTCACTTTTTCATCAAACTTGAAAGAGAGTTTGGCATGCTATAAGAGTCTGGGCTGGAATTTGCTTTCATACAGGACTTGAAGAGCTCTTTCCCATATTCTCATTGCCTTCATGGTTTGTGTAGAGAAGTGGGCTATAATTCTGATGGGTTTTCCTTTGAATATCATTTGTTTCTTTTCTCTAGCAGCTTTCAGTATATTATTTTTGTGTTTGGATTTCTGGGACCTTGACTATTATATGTCTCAGTGTGTTTTTAGTTGGGTTGAAGTTATTTGGTGTTCTGTATGCTTCGGTTACCTGAACGTTGGATTGTTTCCTCATAATTAGGAAGTTTTCTGATCTTACTTTTGCTCATACTCTTTTTATATCATTTGTATTGACTCCTTCATTGTCATTGATGCCAATTAATCGCACGTTGTTTATCTTGGCATCATCTTGCGGCTTATGGATTATCTTTTCCTACATCCTCATTGTTTTTAAGATACCCTTTCTCTCCTTTTCACTAGCTGCACCAGTGTCTTCAAGATCTGAAAGTCTGTCTTGGCTTTCACTCAAATGGTTTTGTAGACTTGTGATTGAGATTTTAAGTTCTTCTATATCTCTTTGACTCTGCTTCATGTGCTCTATTTCTTTTCTGTATGGCTCATTCCAGGATTCCATTGTATTTCTGATCTCCTCTGTTTTTCATCAATGTCTTCTTTAGAGGTAGCTATTAATTCTTTTACTGTAGAATTTTTTCGAAATTTGATTTCCTCTGTATTTTTGCTGAATTGATTCTCTACTTCAGATGCTATGATTTTAAAGAATTGATTTTTTTATTTCAAAAATCATTTTCTCTTTTTGTTCCTCTTTACCTTTCTGCTGTTGTTTCTTTACTTGCAACACTGTTAATTCATATGTTTCAGCTGGAATAGTGTTCTCTGAACTTATTCTGGGTGGGCATTGGGTTTTCCCTATACATTTCTGGATTTGATTCATTACTTCAGATGTTATGTGTTCACAAATTTCTTCTTTTTATTTCAGGCATTAATTCTGGTCTGAGTTCCTCTATACCTCTCTGCTGTTGTTTCTTTGCCTCTGCCTCTCCTAATTCATTTATTTCAGCTGAGCTAGTGTCCTCTGCACTTATTGGTGGACTCGAGGCCTGAGAGTGCCTTTTGCTCCTTCTCTTTGTCATTTTGTATAGCAATGACTTCTGACTTTTGGTGTAGAGCTTTGGTACAGTTACACCCTTAGTGTATTATGAGAGTCAGGTGCCAGTTTATTAATTAATGTTTGAGATTATTCAGTTATGCCTGACCTGGATCTAGCTGTTGTGTTCAGTTCTTTTTTGTTGCATCTCTTCTGGTACAACTGTGAGCCTATGCTTCCTCTCTGTTGTATCCCTGGTCCAGGGAGTACTAGGGTGTGCAGAAGTTCTCCCACACACTCACCACGTCGGGCAAGGGTGGTTCGGGTGGAAGGAGATTCAGAAAATTTCTCACTTGCTTGGCTGGCTTGGAGACAGGGGCCCTGGGGAGTTTCTGGACAAATCAGTCTGTGGTGTCTCAGGCCGACCGCTCGCTTGGAGGTCTTGGGGGCATGGGCTCCGGATGATGCAAAACCCTCGGTGGGAAGCCAGAGGCTCTCCCACACACTTACCAAACTCGGCTCAAGTTGATTGGTTGGAGGGAGATTCAGAAAAATTCCCACTGTCTTCTCGACCAGCGGACTCCAGGTCAGCGGCTCCAGGGAGTTGAGGAGCAAGTAGGCCTGGACCCTCCAGTGATTTTAACATTTTCATTCCTCACTACATGCATTTGAGTCTTTAATTTTCTTTACTTTTATTGGATAATTTTATTTATTCTTTCAAAGAACTAACTCTTTGCTTTGTTAATTCTTTTTTACTGTTATCTTTGTATCCACTGCATTTGTTTCTGCTCTGAACTTTATAATTTTCTTTGGGCTTTAGGCTTGACTTGCTCTTTTTTTTCAAGGAAAGTGAGGTACAGAGTGAGCTTGTTTATTTTTTGCTCATTCATTTTCTTGTGTGAATTTAACACTAAAAATTTCCCTCTTATGACAGCTTTCATTGCATTTCACAGGTTCTGGTAAGTTGTTTCTGCATTTTATTTAATTGCAAATATTGTTCAATTTCTGTGACCCAGTGGTTGTTTAGGAAGCTGTTATTTAATTTCCATGTATTTATGGTATTTTGTGATTTCTTTTGTCAATAATTTCCAGTTTTATTGCATAAGGTTAAATAATAGGTATTTGATAATTTCAGTTCCTTTATATTTTCTTGAGCATGCTCTGGATGCTAGTATATAGTCTATTTTGGAGAATGTCTCATGTGTACTGTGAAGAATGTATTCTCTGTAGCCTATAATAGTTGACTACTGGACTATATTGGATTATTTTGCTGAATTCATGCACCTATAATATTTAAATGGCAATGAAATACCCATCGCTGACAAAACTAAACAGGATATAAATGAAGGACTATTTTTGTATCTATATATGCAGAATAGCTAGGATAGATATATAGCTACTTTCTCTTAATTCAGTGAGAAGAAAGATTTGTACTAATAGTGTCTGAACAGTCTGCGTCATGTCTGCATCTTGTTCTATGAATAACTATGACAAAGACAATGATATTCAATATTAATTATTGTAACTGTCCTACTAACCCGCTTTGAAACTATCTCATTACTAATTGTTTCTCAATATAATTAATTTATAAAAAAAGAATATGTATTCTGATGTTACCAGACGAAACACTCTATAAGGTCTATTAAGTCCATTTCTTCACAGTTTCCTCGTTTTATTTTTTTTTCTGATTTTTTTTTCTTTTTTTTTTTCCTTTATTTTTATTTTATTAAAATACAAATGTCAATCAGACAGTTTCAATACACCTTAGCCATACAGATTCGATGAATTAATACATTGAAAACTGTTTCATAATGTTTTGGTATTGTACAAGGTGCATACATGATATTATATTTACAAATATTATTTTAGCGGATATCTCTTATCATTGAATTAAGAGTGTAGTTGCTTACTTATCTTATTTTTTATACCTGAATTATATCAAAAATTCAATAATTATTTACCTAGTGGATGACCCTAGTACTAAAAGTCAAAATAATATCCTGTCCAACCACCATTAGTGCAGATCTTGGCTCTCATAGAATTATGTAGAAGCACAGCGTTATCTATCCCAACTGTACTGTCTATACACACACATCATGATTTTTTCTTTCTACAATCCTTCCTTTGTCTACACCTGTCAAAAGTGGGCAGTCCATTGACATTCTACTAACTTAGGTGCTTGAACTTGACACCACAGTCCAACACAGTCCAGCATTCTGCAACCATAGTGAGTTATTCAAAGAAATTGTCGACCATATCCATTTACAGCTCAGCTTAATATTTTGGGCTCACGATGTACACTTCATTTTTCTACTTTTCTGCTGGATGGTTAAGACCTAGGTAGATCAAAACTTATATACCAACACAAGAACTTTATATTTCCTATGTGGTCATTGAAGTCCTCTCAGGGTTTATCTTGTAGTCCTGTACCTTATTCTGTAGTTCCTTTGTCTGTGTCATCCATGTGGATGAGATTTTTCTGATTTTTTTTTGTCTAATTGTGCTATCTCTTCGTGATAGGAGGTTGTTAAATTCCCCCATGATGATTGTATTGTTGCTCATTTTATTTTTCATGTTTATTAAAATTTGTCTTATGTAGTCGAATAGTTCTACACTGGTTAGATATATATATATATTTATGATTATCTCTTCTTCTTGTAGTTTTCCCTTAACAACAATATAGTAATCTTCTTTATCTCTTTTCATTATACTGGGTTTGAAGTTGATATTGTCTGCATCCAGAATAACTACCCCTATTGTCTTCTGGTTTCCTGTTGCATGGAGTATTGATACCCATTTTTGACTTTCAGTCTGAATTGCCCTATGAGTTAAATGTATTCTTGTGTACAACATATTGTTGCTATTTTTTGTTGATATATTCTGCCAGTATTGCTTTTTATTGGTGAATTGAGGCCATTTACATTGATGGTTATTATTGATATGTATTGGCTTATCTTTGCCATGCTTTTTCCTGCTGTAGGTTCCCTAGTTTTCCCTTCTGTTTAATTGTTTACTCTGCTTCATGTTTTCTTTCTGTTGTTGTTCCTGAAGTTGTGGCTCTTTCTGTCTCCTTGTAGAATATCTTCCCTTATTTATAGAGTTGGTTTGGTGGTCATGAATTTGTTCAGTTTTTTTGTCATAGAATTATCTTATCTCTCCATAAAACTTGACAATTTTTCAGGGAAATCAATCTGGGTGGAAGTTGTTTTCTTTCTGCACCTGAATTATTTCAGTCCAAACTCTTCTTAATTTCATGTTTTCTGTTGGGAAATTTCCCATGATTTTGAAGGGTTTTCCAGGTGATCTGTTTCTTCTCTCTTACAGTTTTTAATTTTTTTCTTAATTTCTGAGATCTTGATTATTATGCATCTAGGTATAGATTTATTTTGGTTATGGCTAATTTGAGTGCTATATGCCCTATTTTTCTGTATGTCACATTCTTTTTTGATGCTTGGGACATTTTCTGCTTCTTCCTTTGCACATGATCTTTTTAAGTTACTTTGCTGAGTTCTGCTTTTTCATTGACACCTATTTGTCTTATATTGTTCTATTTTGCATCATCCTGTAGCTGAATTGCCCTATGAGTTAAATGTATTCTTGTGTACAACATATTGTTGCTATTTTTTGTTGATATATTCTGCCAGTATTGCTTTTGATTGGTGAATTGAGGCCATTTACATTGAATTATTTCTTGGTTCCTTGATAGTCTTTAGATATTTTTCCTTTCTTGTTCATTAGCTGCAGTGCTTTCCTTAAGATCTTAAAGCCTATCTTCATTTTTTTCAAATAGTTTTGCTAGCTTTCAATGGAATTCTTAATGTCCTGGAAAACATTTTGAATGTGTTTTGCACATTTGAATTCTTTCCTATGTTGTTCTTCCAAAATTTTCATCATTTTTGCATTCTCCTCTATTTTTTAAATCTATGTCCTCTTTGGATGAGCTGAGCTATTGCTTCATGATTGTTGTCAGTTGTTTGTTGACCTGAGTGATTTTATATATATATATCTAATAGCTTGATGGAGTTTTTTTTTTTTTTTAATTTCAGTTGTTATGATTTCAGGTGCGTGGTTCTGAAATTCTATGTCCTTGTCTCCTGGACTTGTTCTAGGTTGTATGGAGATCTGAGATTGCCTTTTTCTCCTTTGTTTTGTCATTTTTGAAGCTCCTCAATATCAAGTGGACTCAGTAGTGGTGGGAAGGAGAAGGGGGCATGCGTCAGTAAGGTTATAACTGCAGTTGAGAGGCATGATAGAGTTATGACCATTGGGGGTGGGCAGCTGAAGGATTATTGATTCCCATTCTTTCACTTTCAGTCTATGAATTTCCTTTTGAGTTAAATGTTTTGCTTATATACAAAATACTGTTGCATTTTGTTGTTTTTCCATTCTTCCAGCCTGTTTCTTTTGATTGATGAATTGAGGGCATTGGTTACAACTAATATATATTAGCCTATCTTTGTCATTTTTTTCCTTCTGCAGGTTTTTCCTCTATCTGTCCAATGCAGGAATGTGTTCTGAGATGGTAAGATGAGAGCTCACAAGTCCACTTCAGATCCACACCAGTGGTGCATGCCTCTACCTTTTTAATCTTAAACTAGTTTTGATCAAGTACTTTTTAATTAATTCAATTACCTTTCAAGTGACATGCAGTGGTTCAGTCTTATAGTCCCACATTCTCAAGAGGCTGATGCAGGAGAATGGTTGCAACCAAGACCCACTTGGGCAATAGAGCAAAAATGGATCTGCTGCAGCTGGTCTTTGCCTGAAAGTGAAGGACAAAGCTTCCCAGTTTCATGGAGGAAGTTAATGCTCTAGCCACCAATTTCAAAAAGTAACAATTAATCACTAAATATTCATCGATGTTACTGTTGTTAAAAGGATACCAGAAGACCAGCACAAAATCTATTGCAAGAACAACACTGAGATTCTTGCAAAAATGTTGCAAATTCATAATAAGAAAATGTAGTACACTCTTTGGATTTCAAAAGGTGTAACATTGGCCTCCTATATGAAAAAATAATGATATGTCAACAGTATAAGATGATAAGATTAATAGTAAGGTCTGGCGTGGTGGTGCTATTATGGCAGATTAAGGACAGAACACTCAGGAGGCTGAAGACATTAGAAAAATGAAATTAATTTTCAGCTGAAGGACAGCAATCTGACACAAAGTCAGATAATGTCCCTGAGAGCACTTTGTACTGGGTTTTTACACATTTTCAAATAATGATGGGAACCACATTACCTCTTTTGGAATTTTACAAAAAATTTGTCACATGATTTACATTTTACAGGGGCTTGCTTAATTAGGGTAGAGTTAAATGTTACCTTACTTACAATTTGTTCTATTTATTCCTTAGGTTAGTAATTTGTTTTCCCTTCCTGAGTTTTATGGCTAGTGAAAAGAGGAAAGGGTAAGGAGGGAAGCTGATAGAGAGAGAAAAACTGATCTCAGGTGGGTGACCTCCAAAGGATACAGCAAACCTCCAAATGACATAGGGAAAAATGATCTTCCAACTTGACCTGGATGAGTTCGTGTTCTCTAGGGGCAAATGGAGATTATCAGCAGAATATATTTATTGATGAAAAGAAAGCTCCTGTCTGAGAGAGGGACAGGAGGGGGGCCCAAGTGGATTGTCCCCAGAAATCTGTCTCTTCCAGGGACTGCTATCGAGTAAAATGATACGGGGCTAAGGTGGAGAAAATGGGAACTCAGATGAATGTGGCATGGGACAAGACTATGGTCAGACAATGGGATTACAAGCACCATTGCTCAGGTAAATTGGTTAAGTCCAGGACCAAATGGGTAAGTGAATCATGTAACAAGGGTACATGAATGTAGAACAGGACCTTATCAGGTTGCCATCCAGTAGTAGCTGGATTGATGATTCTTCTGGCTCCCTCGGGGTGATGATCAATGTTGCATGCCAAACCTTAGAGAGATCAGCATTTGGTCTTTAGGTGTGGCCTATGGCAGGAGCATCCATCCCTCTCACAGTTGTAAGGTATCTTGTTGTCTGTTTTATCTCCTTCAAGGGCTCATCTCTGCCTGACAGCCTATACTATTTCTGTCTAACTCAGCAGCCTGCAACAAAGCCATGTAAAACTTAAATGACTTTTAAAATGTAGTTTTAGAAAACTCGATGGTATCTTTTGTCATGTCAGCATATAACCGTTGTTCTGGCTTGTGTCTAAGTATCTTCCCAAAGCCTCTTGCTGTTTACAGGCAGTGTCTGGACTTTGATTGATTATTGTGGGTTTGGATGCTGCACAAGCCCATGGGGCAGGTAATTAGCATTACAAATATGAGGAGAGGAAAGATGCTAACTAGCTACCTGAGCTGTCTTTCTTTCCTTTGTCTGTCTGCTCTTTGTCTCTGTCTTGAAATGTTGCTCTCTGCCATGTGTTGCTCTGCCTTGGAGCCAGCTGAATAAGGACTGAAACTTCAAGTCATTGTGAACCAAATAAACTTTTCTTTCTTCTTTTGAAATGTTGGGTGTTTGTCCCAGCAATGAGAAGAGTAACTGAGACAACCATAATCAAAGCATGTGGATAATGAAGCTGGGAGATCCTGTGGGTCCAAGGTCAACCTGCACCATACCATGTGTTCCAGGTTAGCCTGAATTACATAGTGATACCCTGTCTTAAAACAACCAAAGCAGACTGATACTGAATCCTAAACACAGGAGAAGCCAGAATAGCCACATTTTACAATTAAATGAAAAGTGAGTACATGATTATGAGTTATCAGCAACTTTGATGTCATTTGAAACACAAATCACTGGCCAATGGTTGTGTTTTACTTGAAACAACACATGCAGGCAATAAACTTATATTTTAAAAAGAAAATGATGTGCACAAAATATCATAGAGAAATCTTCTTTCAGAATTGGGACTGGATATTAGAAATGATTAATTATGGGAAAGGAAGAGCACTATGTTCCTGCCCAAACAACTTTTGAAAAAAATTCTTCTAGTCTCATCAACACACAGGTGAAACATCATAAAAACATTCTAAGAAAACTGGAAGACCAGAAAGATGTGAAGTACTTCCCACCAAAGAAAAAGGAATTTAGAACACATGTGTTGGTAGTATAAGTGATACACGTATAAGGAACATGCTGTTCTCATGTGTGAAAACTGCTTAAGGTATGATAATTGAAGTAAATTTTTATGTGTGTGTAGTATTTTATTTGTTTTCATTGTAGCTCACTTAAGAATTTATTTCTGCTGGGTTTTTAAAGATCTTTTAAACAGTGAACTGTTGACACTGAAAATATTGATGTTTATTCTATATACTCTGTACACATTAAAAATGTAATATTTTTGTATTGATATTTATTTTCCTGTTAAGTATACATTGTTTAATGGAATAAAACCTCATAAAATTAGAAACAGCAATTCATCAATAGGAATACTCCTAAAAAATTAACATGGGCATTACAATGAGCCTTTGCTAAAAAATTGCCTTGATCCTGTGGGAATTTATGCCTATGTTTTGTAAGTTAGATAAGATTTGGTGTGTTTAGCTCTAGTCAATGTTTATGTGTTTTGACAGTCACTCAGCTGATTCTGGACATCTCTTGTAAAAAGGCTACCTTTTCCTCTTTAGTCTCTAAATTTCTTCATATTAACATTCTAAAAAAACTCCATCAGAGAGGAATGTAAAAAGTGTAAGATTTGTTAGATATGAAAATTGTAGTTAAGAGTATTCTATGATAAAAATGACAAAACAGAAGTTTCATAACTTTACAAGTGGAAAGAGTCACAAGGGCTTGAGTTCAATACCCAGTTCCTCAATAAATAAACAAAATAAACAAGTGGAAAGAGGTATGGCAACAAGAGAAAAACTGAATTCAGAGTACAAAAAGAAAGGAAAAGCTCTGAAAATCAACACATAAGTAAAGAGAAATAGAAGAACAAGAAGAAGAAGAACAAGAAGAGGAAGAAAGAAGAAGGAAAAAAGAAGAAAACCTCAGCAACAGGAAAATAAAGCAATGATAGATGTAAATTCATTTAGTAATTATTCTAAATGAAAGTAATCTCAATTCTCCAATAAAAAGATAGAACTGGCAGAATGGATTAAAAAATAAAACCCAGTGATATACAGTGTACAAGAAATATATTTATTTCGAAAAATTCAAATTAAAAATCTAATGGAAAACAGTATTTCATGCAGTGGAAATGGAAAATGCATTACTATTTATCATAATTCTAAACAAAAGGAGTTTCAACAGAAAGCAGATCAGAAAAGACAAAAGCAATATTGCTTATAGAAATAATTTAGCAGGAAGATATTAAAATTATAAGCATGTGTGTACCAAATAGCTACATACTCAACTTTATAAAAGAAATTCTGATGAACATGAAAAATCAGATTCATCAATGCAATCCATGCATTGTAATTGAAGACCTTAATATCTCACAAATAGACAAATCAACTAGGCAAAGTATCAACAAAGAATTATCAGAGTTGATCCAAGCCTTCAAACAAAGGGAACTAATAGATATCTCCAGATTGTGCCTTCCAACAACAATAGAATGCACGTTCTTCTGAATAGCACATGAGGCTTTCTACAACATAGAACACATACTAGCCCATAAAGCATGATTAAGAAAATGCAAGAGAATCAAAATCATGTCGTGCAATAAAAGAGAAATTACTAGTTAAAAGGCTTGAATGAAACTATACAAACAAAAGGAAATTAAACAATATGTTCTTGAAGCCAGGTGTGGTGGCGCATGCCTGTAATCCCAGCACTAGGGAGGCTGAGGCAGGAGGATTGTTGAGAGTTCGAGAGCAGCCTGAGCTACAAAACGAGCTTAAGGCCAGCCTGAACTGCATAGTGAGACCCTGTCTCAAAAAGACAAAAAAAAAAAAAAAAAAAAAGTTCTTGAATAATGAATGGGTTATAGCTGACATTAAAAAGAAATTAGACAATCCCTATAATCAACTGATGATGAAAGTATGACATACCAGAATGCATGGAACATGATGAAAGCAGTCCTAAAACGGAAGTTGACCATGATGAATGCCCTTATCAGAAATAGTGAGTGCAAATGAGGAACTTAATGATGTACTTCGTCCTAGAAAAACAAGAATGATCTAAATCCACAGCAAGTGTAAGGAATAAAATTATATAAATTGTAGCAGAAATTAATTACACTGACTAAAAAATACAGAAAATCAATAAAATAAAGTTACTTCTTTGAAAAAAATACACACATCTTTATCCAAAGAATGAAAAGATCCAAATCAAAAAATAAAAATAAAAAAGGCAAAATTACACAGATTCTACTTAAATCCAGATGATCTTTGAGAATCTGAAATAAGATAGAAAAATCTAGAATAAATAGACAGTTCCTGACCTATGTATTAATGTCAAAGTAGAACCAAGGAGACATAAAATTTAAATAATCCAATATCAATAAGTGAAACTGAAGAAATAATACCTAGCCTTTAAAGAACTGAATTAATAAATATCTCCAGAGTGTTCTATTCAATTTATAGCAATTTAGTGATGTTCTAATGCCAATAATTTTCAAAATTTTAATGAAATTTAAAGGCAAGCAGTATTCCTGAAGTCGTTTTTAGAAGCAAGCATTAACATAAATACAAAACAAGAACAGGACTAAACCAGAAAAACAGAACTATAGACCAAGATATTTAATTAACAGAATTGCAAAATTTTTAAGTAAAATTTGGAAAACAGCATGCAATGACTCATCAAAAGATGTTACACCATAAGCAAATAAGATTCATTCTAGGGATTTGAGAATGGTTTAATATACACAAATCAAAAAATCTGATATACCACATAAACACAAGGAAGGCAAAAATTACATAATCATCTCAGTAGACATAACAAAAAGTACTTGACAAACATCTATTCCTGGTTTAATAATGATGACATGATCCTTCAAACAGAAGGCTCCAAAACTCCACAAAAAGACTCCTAGAGCTAATAACCAAATTCAGTAGCACAGCAGCATAAAATTCAACACTCAAATACCAATAGGACTACCGTTAACCAATAACAAACTCACTGTGAGAGAAATTAGCAAATAATATCTTATGTAGTAGAAATGAAAAAATGAAATACTTAGGAATTAATCTAACCAAGGAAATGAAAAACCTGTGCAATAAGAACAATAGTACTCTGAAAAGGAAGGTTGAAAGAACACCAAAAAATGGAAAGATATTCCCTGTTGCTGCACAGAGAGATGCAACATAGTCAAATGGTCATATTCCAGAACTGTTATAAACATTTAAGGCAATTGTCAATAAAATATCAACACCATAACTCACATAATAAGAGCAAACAATCTTGAACATCATATGGAACTACAAAGGCAAGCAGAAATACTGAAATGACATCCAGGATGTGGAGGAAGATTTATTTTATTTTAGCAGGCACTTACTGGGATCATTCCCAAAATATCAATCCCTAAAGGCTTAGAGAGGGAAGTTTTTATAGTATTTCAAAAGGGAACTACAGAGATAAAATACTTAGCACTCTTTGTTTGATTTTTACAATATTCATCATAGTGACAGTTATATAAGACAGTAACCAGATGTTTCTAGGAGACAGTAGCAATTGGAAATGAATAGGAGCTATCATTTGGGTAGCTGATACGTACTAGCTGTGGTAGGGGCATTTCCTGATATAGAACCATAATACAAGCAATTCTGGGCCACAGAGGCAAGGTAGGGGGCATCAAAATCCAGGATTTCAATCTTACTAAACAGCTACAGTGATAACAACAGCATAGCATTGACAAAGAAACAGACTTGTGCATCAGTGAAACAAAATAGAGGATTCAAAAGCAACTCCAATCAAACTCAGTTATCTTATCTTTGACACAAGGGCCAAGTAGTTTCATTAGAGGAAAGATATCTTAATAAATAGTGCTGGAAAACTGGCTATCCATATGCTGAAGGTTGAATATGGACTCAATTCATTCACCATACACAATACTAACATCTAATATCAACTATTAAAGCAAACACACTCTGCTGAAAGATAATTTAGTTAAAACTTGTAAACCCATAGCATAGAAAACAGAGCGTTGACTGTATGAGCAGTGATTCCAAGAATCAACAAATGAGATCATTAAATGAAAAATATTTTGCAGAGCAAAGGAAACCACCATGAGTGAGGAGAAAAAATACAAAATGGGGGAAAATATTGCCAACTACTTCCCAGGAAAAGGATTCATACCCAGCATACATAAATAACTCGAAAAAGAGCTAGGACTCTCAAACTCAAAGGCCCAACCACAAAATATGTACATGATGTACTTCTCAGATGAAATAAAGATTGTCAACAATATTTTATATTAAAAATGTTCATTATTAGTTGCAATTTTTGAAATGTACATTAAAGAATTACTGAAACTCTATCTCTGTCCAGAGAAAAGCAGATATCATTTAGAAATTAACTATGAAGTCCTGGAGAGAATGCAGGAAAAAGGAAGCCTTTGGCACTACTGGCAAAAGAATAAACTGCAAAACTACTTTGGGAACCAGTATGGAGAGTCCTCAACATCTAGAAATCGAAACTCCATCTGAGTTAATTATTTCTTTTCTAAACACTTTCCCAAAAAAGTTAACCATACCATATTACAATGATTCATACATACTCATTTTGACTGCACCATAATTGATAAGAGCTAAATCTTGGACACAGCCTACAAGTCTATTACCAGATGAATGGATAAATAAAATGTAGTTTTAATACAGAAGAAGGTATTTCTACTACTTGGCCATGAAAAAGATTGAACTTGAGGTGCATTTCATGCTGAAAGGAATCATATACACCAAAAAAAAAAAAAAATAAAGAAAGAAAGAAAATCATGAAAGCACAGAAATAATAAATCTTTCTAGAAAAGCAGAAAAACAGACGTAAATTAGGTGAGCTGGAACATACTTTCAGCAAAATATTAAACCTTTCAGATGAATAGGAAAAAAGGGAAAGAAAAGAGTGTTCAGAACAACACAATAACAGAAATCATTTAGTAATAACATTGAGTGTAAATTGTATTTTTCTCAAATTAAAAATACAGACTGGCTAATTGTTTTAAAATCAAGACCCAAAGTCTGTTGCCTGCAGGAAACTATTATCACTGGAAAAAATAAACACATACTAAATCAAAACAAATTTATAAAGTGATATTCTAACCAAACGAAATGTAATAATACACTTGTACCTTGCAAAACAAACTTCAAACAAGTGGCTGATATGTTTTGGGTGACATTTTATAATACCTCATTGCTTATTGTCAATCCCAAAACTTGTATGGAACCACGAAAAAGCCAAAATAGCCAAAGCAATACTAAATGAAAAGAGCAATGCCTGTTGTATAATAATATCTGCTTTCAAAATACACTATAGAGCTGAAGTAACAAAAGCAGAATGGCATTGGCCTAAAGTTAACATGAAGAATAATTGAATAAAATACAAGTATGCAGAATAAACACACACATTTCAAACTGTCTATTCTTACAAAACCCCTTCCCCCAAAAAACTAGGTTTGAGAAAAAGAAGTCTTTTAATAATACCCTGGTGGAAAAAAATGAATCTGTATGTAGATATTTGAAACTACATCCCCCTTACCCTGTGCAAATATAATCTCCAAGCTGATCTAGTATCCCAATTTAAGACCTGAAACTTTGAAACAATTACAGGGAAACTACTTCAATATATAAAGAAAGTTGATGAGTTCCTGGATAGAACTCTAATAGTCCATAAATTAAAGAAAGAATCAAACAGTAAAACTTCAAATTAAATCAGATTAAAAATTTTTACAGAGAAAAAAATAAATGAATAAAAGGACAACTTTGTAAATTGAAAGAAAATATTCACTTCCTAATCATCTCATAGATAATTAAAATTCAGGATATAGAAGAACTAAAATTAACCAAATCAAGAGGCTATGGGGGCTGGGGAAATGGCTCAGTGGAATAAGTGTTTCCATGGCAAGTGCAAGGGCCTAAGGTCAATCCCTGGTTCCCCAAAAAAGAGGAAGAAAGAAAGAGGCTATGTAATCCAATCAAAAGTGGTAAATGATCTGATGATCTGAACATACATTTCTCAAAATAAGTATTCAAATATGTGTGTCAGCATAGTGATATTTAATTACTAAAGTATTTTACTTGTAAAATCAAAACATGTAAACCTTTAAAACATTGTTAATTATGGATAAATAAATAAGTTGGCAATATTGTGGTGATAGTGACACTGGAAAACAAGAAAAAATTCAGGCATACCTTTTTGATATAGATACAAATTTTTCACTTTTATTTTCTTTAATGCATTTAGTACAGGGTCTTACTACACAGATGGGACGCCTAGTAATCCTTTTTTCAGCCTCCAAGTGCTAGGATTACAGGCACACACCACCACACCCAGACTCACTTGCTGACTCAGGGAGCCCTGGGGCCTGGGCTGGCGTGGCACCGTTTTTATTTTTTAATCTGAAAGCTCAGCTCATTCACTCATTAAATTGTTCATCCAGGCAACTACTTCTGAGCATCCAGTATCCAAGACATACAGCAGACACTTCTCATTCACTAAGTAAAATCCTAAGGAAAATAAACTTTTATCCTGAACAAATTGTACGGCACATCACAATTATTACTTTCTCACTCTTCTTTCCTCTCTTCTCCCGTCTTCTCTGCTCCTCCCCTTTCCCTCCTATTCCTGATCCTCCTTCTCTTCTCTTTCTTATTCTTAATATTAGTTGGGGTTTTTTGGTTATTTTTTAAAATTAATGTTATGTCCTAAGGATGTTTTGAAGAGAAAACAACTTTCCCAAAAAACATGCAATTTAAAAATATGAATATTGACATTATTTTACAAAAATACTATAGTCAGTCAAGTTATGATAAATCACAGAGTTTTACAACTATATTGTGCTATACTGTGCACTTTCCAGTATATCTGAACAAATAAATGAAAGAAAAAATGAGTTAAAATTGTAAGTATATATTTTTGGCATGGCAGATAATTAGATAGAGTAAGATCTCATTTGTCTAAAAAAATTCTTTTAGACTTGCATGCCTATCAGTATTTTCATGTCACCATACACAAAATTTTTTTTCAAATTTTTTCTCTTTTTTTCTTTTATTTTCAGTATTTTTAAACACAAGAACAACAACTGACATCCAATTCCTTGGCAAAATACCTGACAAAGTAACGAGTGAACAGTTAATAGCAATAATGGTACTAATAACAGAAACTTTAACATATCAGACAGTTTAATTTTAATTTGATCATTTTATCTAAATAAAGGAGCTGAAATTGTTACACTTGTAAAAAACAGAAAACTGAGGAAAAAGGCACTGAACTGCTTGTTCAAGAGAACAAAGCTATCAAGTGACATAGCACGATCCCATCCAGGGTAGTTGAGCTGGGAATTGACACATGTCTAACAGCCTTTTGTTTCTGGTAAACATCTTTTATCAGCATACATGTATGTATACATATATATATATATATATATATATATATATATATGTGTGTGTGTGTGTGTGTGTGTGTGTGTGTGTGTTTTTGTAAACATGTAAAATTTCTTCACAGTACTGTATCTTTTAAGAAATAGTTTATGAATCAGTTGTCTAAATAACAATGCTATATAAATTAAAGCAATCACTGTTTCTAGGCTAAATACTATGTCTCATATAGCCAATAAGGAATGTGACCCCTCCCTATTTCCTGTCAGTAATAAGACCTTAAGATCACAGGAAGCAGACAACTTGATGTTAACATTATATCTATTTTTACATTTTATGAAATTGCTCTAATGCAAGCAAAAAAAAATTGTAATTAATACATGGCAGAGTTTTGACTAAATATAAAATCATCCTAAATGCTAGAGCCATGTCATCTGCTACAAGGGCTTTCTCTGCATGGTGCACCTTTTATGTTAGATGTGAAAATGCTATTTTCCCCAAGGGGATGGTGCCATTGGTAAAGCAGGTGCATTTTATTCAACATACACCATGAAATGGAGCATCTGACTGACTCATTTTGAGCTGCTACATATAAATAACAATTATAAAGTGATTTGAAATGAAAAGGATGTTATATCCAATGGACCTCCTTTGTTAATTCCCACCTCTATAAAGAGAATGTTTTCTGACATTCATCTGCGCAAATGTCTAAGGTATAGGCTGCAACCTTCAAAAGCCTTGACAACCTATTTGAAAAGGAAAGTATGTTAAAATCTGTTCAAGGAGGGAGACATCTGAGTGTTCCATTGACGGGTTCATGCAGTAATATACGAGGTATTTATACTACTGCCATTTTCAGAAAGCAAGTAAAAGTTCTGAAAGTTGAACAGAAGTTGAGAAAAAAGGTATGATAGACTTCGAGATCTAAAGTAGCATAGTACCAGCAACTGCACAAATTTCCATCTTCATATTTAATATGTTTAATTTCATATTCCTTAAGAATCAGATGATATTTATAATAAATTCAGTGAATGAATTAGAAGAACATGATATGAATATTAGAAGATATAAATAGGTGGCCGTACACCAGTAGGGAGATAATACAGAATCACATAAATAGAACAATAAAAAATATTTTCTGGAATACCGAAAGGATAATTTGCTGGATAAATCTGTAAATACCAATAGCAATTTTTCCTATTGCTAGGAAAAATAGCAAATTATGAGAAACTTAGAAGTCTTTACTGCTTGAGCAAAGGAAGTCCTTATTTAGTTCAGATAGAAAGATAATTAAATGAAATACTTTATTTCAAAAATACATTGGGTAGTGAAGATATATTGGAGGAGATGCAGAGCTTATGTAAACAAAACAGTTGGAAAATAATATGTAGAGGTCATTGCAGCAATATTTATTAGATTAATTAGGACTAGTTATATAAATTGATTAGGGATGGTACCTTTGTGAGATATGCAGACAATAATTACAAATGGAGACTGAAGAAAGGAAGCCACAAAAGTCAAAGATCTTTATAACTTCACCCTCCAGATATGGATGGAAATTTTATTTCCAGTGGAAATGCTAATTATCACTGAAATACAATATCTGGAAAAATATTGCAATAATAGAGATGATGATAAGATTAATTGTGAAAGCACTGAATGCAAATTTAACTACCAAAAGGGAATACATGACTGAGGCCTCCGAGGAGAAATCTGGCTTGGTGTTAAATCGGTACCCAGCATTCACTGTAAATAATAAGCAATATTACTTGCAAATAATCTGTTGCATTAATATTTGTACTATGCATGTTATAAATTTCTTTGAAATTTCTCAGAGATAAATGTATTAATATAAGCATTACTTTAAGGAAAATTTAGCTGCAATAAAAATATAAAACTTTGAAACACCTAAACCATGTATATTCACACACACACACACACACACACACACACACACACGTGCACACATCTACAGATCTGATACATACCGGTAATGTATTGAAAGGTTTGTACAATACATGCATAAAAATGAAAAGTAGGGACAAAAAGCTATAAAATTGGGCAATTAAATCTTGAACAAGGTAAGGACAATGGTCAGTGCTAAAATGTCAATCACAAAGAAATTTAGCCATTATATTCAGCTTTTATAAGAATAATATCCAGAAAAATATAATTAATCAAATTTAACTTCGGGGGATTTATAGTCTAAACCATTTGACCCTCCATAAATAATAATGATTAAAAGAGAGATTGAAAAGTATTTCAGAAAATGGAAAGATACTCCTTTCTCTTGGATAGGAAAAAATGAAATCTTAATTAAAATATATTAATGGCTAGATATGTTTGTACCAAATGCATGGTAGTACATTCATTGTACAGTAATAGGAGAACATTCAAAGAACAGAGTGCAAATGCTAGAAAGAGATATTTACTTAGATCTCTGAGTTCACAATAGCCTTACATAAAGCAGGGTGATATATAAGGAAAAACGATGTCTTAGCAATTTAAGTTAGGTCATGTGAGTTTTGTGTACATGACCATGTATAATATATAAGTATGAGTATATATTTATAGCTACCTGTTCTGCTTAATAAGTAAATATGGTTTGAAGCAAATTATAGAACTTGTTCTATATAAGCCACAACAAATTTAAGAATATTAAACAACAAAGAGTGGGGGCCTATCTGTCAGCTCAGTTGTTCAAAGCACTTGCTTGGGCAAACTCAGTCAGGCAGTTTGATTCCCCACTTCACATGCCTTACCAAACCCATCCCTAAGGCAGCCTGAGCCAGCCAAAAAAGAAATAAATAAAAAAGAGAAACCTCAAATTAAAAAAAAAAGAACAAAGAGTGCCTGTATCATTTAGGTTTTCTGACCTTAATATAACAATGCTACAAATGAACAATAACAGCAGGAAACAAGTAATTTACATATAGAAATATTTAAATTTTAACTTTAAAAAGTCTTGGAACAAACCAGGTATGGTGGTGCCTATAATTGCAGGACTCTGGAGACTGGGAAGGTGGACAGCAGGTTGGAAGACCCCTGTGCAATTTTAATGGTATAGGATACTGTCCCAAATGCCAAAAATAAAGAGACTAAGGGTGTAGCTTAGTATGTAGACCCAGAGTTCAGTCCTTAGCACCACAAATAAACAAATACAGAAACACTCCTGGTACAAATAAAATGTAAGTAAGATGTTCACATTAGAAAGAGAAAAAAACAATGAAATATTTTCTTTCGTAACCTATTACAGACAAAGCAATGTTGACAGGAAAATCCACACCTAATAATGCAATTTGAGCATGAAAAATAAAATAATTGACATCTGACAAAGTTAGCATATGAGAAAAAATTTTGATAAAAATATATATACACAATGCAGAAGCAAAAAATTAAAAATTAAACTCAGCCTTGAGTGCCGTGATTACAGGTCTGTACCACCACATCTAACTTAAACTGTTAAAAGATGGAAGCTAACTATGAAAAGATAACTATTTTGGTTGATAATTTCATAGTAAGGTTTCAGCTTTTATAAGAATAATATTCAGAAAAATATAATTAATCAAAGTTAATTGCAAGGGATTTATAGTTTAAACCATTTGACCCCTCCATGACTAATAATGATTAAAAGAGAGATTGAAAAGTATTTCAGAAAATGGAAAGATACTCCTTTCTCTTGGATAGGAAAAATTAACGTTGTGAAAATGATCATACTCTCAAAATTGTTATACAGATTCAATGAAATCTTAATTAAAATACCATTATTATACCTAAAAGATCTAAAGAAAACTTCTTAAATTCATCTCAAAGCAGAATAGAACTACAATAGCCAAGGCAATCCTGGAAAATAAAGGAAAGACAAGAGCATCACAATCCCTGACTTGAAATTCTACTAAAAGAAAATACAGTAATAAAAATCATTGTGATCCTGGTACAAGAAACAGATGTGATGATCAATGGGACAGATCAGAAGATGCAGACACAACTACAAAAACTCAGCCACTTCATCTTTGACAAAGGAATCAGCATGTGCACTGGAAGGAAGCCAGCCTCTTTATTAAGTGGTACTGCAAAACTGGCTTTCCTCATGTTGAAGGGTAAAATTAGACTTATGTCTTTTAGCATGTTCTAAATTACAGTCAAAGTGGATCAGAGATTTAACTATTCAACAGAAATGCTAAATCTCCTGTAAGAGAAAGTAGGTAGAAATCTTGAAGTCATAGGGGTAAGCAGAGAGTTCACGAACAGCAATCCAACTGCATGAGAAGTAGCTCAAAGAATCAACAACAGAGATCTAATCTTTTTGAGAAGACTTTTCCATGTCAAAAGAAATTACCAATGGATCCAAAAGAAAACCTATGAACTGGGAATAAATTATATCCAACTACTTCTCTAACAAGTACCTTATATCGAGAACAGATAAAGAATTTTTAAAAATTTGAGGCTTTTATAGGGAAATGGATGCAATTAGAGACCACACTCTTGAACAAAATAAATCAGATTCACATGTGAATGCATCACATTTTATCCTTAGTGTAAGAAACTGAAAGAATAAATAAAATTTGAAGGGTACAATAGAAACTGTGAAAACGGAATGAACCTCTTCAAAAAGAAGAAATGATTGAGTTGAGAAGGATAGTGAAGGGAGTTGTGGAAAAAAATGTATATCTGTAAGGTGGATGGTTTGGATTTTTTTTTTTTTGAACTGGGGAATAAACTCAGGCCCTTAATGGTTTGGATAATTGTACTGTGGATTTTTGTTCTGTGGAAAGGAGCAGTTAATGTTTAAGTTTTTTTTTGTCTTCTTTTTTGAATGTTGTTTTCCTTGTTCTCTCCTCTCAATGTCTTACAACTTTTTTTCTCTTTCTTCTTCCAATTTACATTTGCAAATGTGGTAATCTAAACAACTAATTTGAAAACACTCAGTAATACAACAAATATTGTCAAATTCATATTTTTTGTTTAAGGAAATTCTATATAATTTGTAATATTTTGTTTTAATAGTATTTCATTGTCTCTTTGAAAAATAAAGGTAAAACATGTTCAACATTATTGGTCATTTGAGAAATGAAAATTCAAACAACACCGAGGCAGAGATTTAGCTCAGTGGCACAGAGCTGGCCTGACAAG
The DNA here is from genome assembly GCA_004027165.1 of Ctenomys sociabilis. Taxonomy (NCBI): domain Eukaryota; kingdom Metazoa; phylum Chordata; class Mammalia; order Rodentia; family Ctenomyidae; genus Ctenomys; species Ctenomys sociabilis. Next base: position 30,035 of record PVKA01024814.1, read on the forward strand.
CATGAGATCCTGCATTCAATCCACTGTAAAAAAAAAAAAAAAAGACCAAATACAGTAGTGCACCCCTGTAATTATAGCACGCAGGAGGCTCAGAGAAGGATTCATTCGAGTTTGAGACCAGCCTGTGCTACAAAGTGAGTTCAAATGTAGTCTGAATTGTCTCAAAAAGGTTAAACAAAACAAAATACCAAAATATATCTCATCCCAGAAAGAATGGTTAGCATCAAGAAAACAACCAATAACAAGTGGTGGCAGAATTATAGAGAAAAGAACCCTTCTTTACTATTGTTGGGAGTTCAGACTGTTAGAATGCCTGTGAAAATCAGTATGGAGATTCCTCAAAAAAGTAGCATTTAGAGGTCCAATATGACCCAGCTATTCCTTTTTTGGGCATTTTTCCAGAATGATTGAGAACATCATATTATAGCTTTATATGCCCACCCGTGTTTATGGCACTGCAGTTTATCATTTCAAAATCTTAGAAACAACCTAAATGGGCCATCAACTGAGGCATAGATAAAAAAGATGCGGTATTTTCATACAGTAGAGTATTACTTACCAAGAAAGGACAAATTTGAGGTTCTTATTGGTAAATGGATGCATGTTGAGACCATATTGATAAGTGACATAAATCAGACTCACATGTATAAATGTTCTATTGTCTCCCTAGTGTAAGAAACTGAAGAAGTAAGTAAGATCCAAAAGGCACAATAGGCATTGTGAAGGGTTAAGAAACTGCTCAAAAGGAAAGAACAACAAGGATGGTGGGGAAAGAACAAAGAAAAGGGATGACAGCTATAATAATTATGCTATGAATTTCTATTAATTTATTCAAGAATAGTTTATGTTTGCAGTGTTTCATTTTCATGATATATATCATAATCTGAGCAACTGCACTGAAGATTACTTTCTACAGAATATATTAACCATTGTTACTCTCCTATCATCAAAACTTTGAAATTTTATATATTTTTTTTAAACTAAAAAGAACATACAAGTTAAAGTCTAAACAACATAGAAGGGTGAATACAGCAAAATGAAAGATCTCTCCATGTGGCTGGGAGGTAGCCCAGAAGTCTAACCACTGGTCTGGCTAGTGCAAGGACCCAGGTCTAATCCCTGGCATTCCATGCTGCTGCACCTGTCCCTGGAACCTCAGGCATGCCATGCTGGCCACTAAAATTCAACGTGGTGCTACATGCCTGTAAGCTCAGCACTGGGGAGACTGAGACAGTAGAATCATTTGAGTCTGACCTGCACAGCAAGATCCAGCACCAAATAAATAAATAAGTAAATAAATAAATAAATGATTTTAAAAAGATTAAAAGATCTTTCCATTAAATAAGCAATAGATGCTTTTTAAAATAAATTTTAGTAGATATATTGTACTGCAATCTCTGCTTATAACATTTAGTGTTTGCATCTAGCTACTGTGACTCTGCATAGGAAGATTATCTTTATTAAGTGATATTTTTTCTTGTTTCTTTTCTTTTTTGTTTTTTGATATAACTGGGTAGTGAACTCAGTCCTTTGCACTTGCCGGGGAAGCACTTATTCTACTGAGCATCCCCCTGACCTGATATTTGATTTTAATATCAAGATTCTTTATTTTTTAATGTATTTGGGACAGGGTCTCACTACGCAGCTCAGACTCATAGAAATCCTCCTGTTTTTTGCCTCCCTGGGGCTGGTGCCACCACTCCTGGTTCTCAGAGCCGGCTCAGCATGCCCAGTGGGAGGAAGGGCCAGTGGGACAGGTGGTGCTGGAGTCGAGCTCCAGTGCCTGTGCGTGGTTAATCAGATGTTTAGTCCACTGAGACATCCTCCTGGCCCTTAAAATCAATATCATTGAAAAAATTATTTTTAAAAAACTAGATTTTTGTATGCCCTACAACAAAATTTAATATAAATCTAAAAGAAACTTGAGAAGAACATTTGAAAGTGACAAGTTTGGTAATAAATGACTGAAGTAAAGGAATATAGATTTCACAGTTACAGGGTCATCGTTTTAATTAGGAAGACTTTGCAGTTTTTAGATGATAGTTGGCAAAAGAAAGTGAGCAATCTAAGGAGTATTTAGAGTGACCCATAAATCTGTGTATTAAAACTGTTGGGTTGATTAATTTGTTCTTAGGAACTCCACATGGTGTTTAGTAGCTTGCTGCATCTTGCAGACTATGGGCTTCTTGAGATTTTTTTTTCCTATTTTACATTTCTACTGTTTCAGTGATTCTAACTAATCTTTCACATCAGTGTGACCCCTTTGTAAATAGTTGTCCTTAGGGACTGAATGTCCATTTACTACATGTACGGCTAATGCTGTGCATATGTAAAATATATAAGTAAATTATTTTCCAAAATGGTTTGACATAGCTATTTGGTGCTATAAATATTATTGGTTAAGAATCTGACAGAATTAAATGAATGACAATTTAAGACAAACATCAATACTTGATGCTAAGCTATACTCTAGATTATGGATAACAAATTAAAAGCTAGAAAATTTCTGAAATACACATTAAATGGAAAAGTGTATCCATGGAGGTAAATATGGCTGAATATTACACTGTTCTATTTTGTCAGATTATTACTTGTCCATGATTAAACTCATGAACTAAATTTTATACCTTTCCTACAAAACTATTTAGTTTTGAAATAACCTATCAATTTTAGTGTAACTTTTCCCTGTCAAATCTTATTATCCTGGGATTTTCCTGGCCACTTGTGAAAAAAAAAATAATTTTTTTTGTACAATGTTTTGTTGATGACATTATTTTAAAAATATTGCTTAATCAAGAAAAGAAGCAGGAACCTCAGTGAACAAGATTAGTAGTTCCACACAAATTTAAACATGAGATGTATCACAAAGCATTTCAAATGTGAGTTAAGATTTTTATAGGACATTTCCATTATTTTTATATATTTTGTGTTAGAAATGCTTATAATTTCTCCAAATCAAATACATTGTTTATTGCTGTAGTCAATCCCCTTTACCTTCATGTATGGATTCTAACTATGAGGTAATTTTCATTTTTTGATCTTATCTGGCCAAGATTTTCTGCGAGGCACTTGTAAATAGACTTGGAAGTGTTTTGTCTGTATGCTTCACCTAGTTAATTCCTACTCAACCTTTAAGGCTTTGCTCAGTGACAACATAAAAAAGGCTTTATAAATTCGAGACAGTAGACCTCTGTCTGATTGCTTATTAGTTAGGATTTTTTCAAAGTTTGTGGGTTGTCTTTTCACTCTGTTGACAATTTCTTTTGACATTCAGAAGCTCTTTAAGAAGAGTTGATCCCATTTCTTGATTCTTTCAAGAGCTTCCCGTGCGAATATATGTTTGTTCATGAACTCTTTACTTACCCCTATGTCTTCAAGAGTTCCTCCTACTTTCTCTTCCAGGAGATTGAGTGTTTCTGTTTTAACATTTAGATCTTTAAACCATTTTGACTTTAACTTAGTGCATGGTGATAGAGCTGGGTCAAGTTTTAGTTTTCGGCATGTAGAAAGCCATGATTTCCAGCACCATTTGTTAAAGAGGCTATCTTTCTCCCAGTGAGCTTGTGTAGCCCCTTTGTCGAAGATAAGATGGCTGAGTGTTTTCGTAGATGCCTCTGCATATCCTAATCTATTCCACTGATCCTCAGGTCTATTTTGTTGCCAATACCATGTTGATTTTATCATAGTGGCTTTGTAGTATAATTTCAAATCAGGA
>PVKA01024815.1:0-33748 GCA_004027165.1 Ctenomys sociabilis
AGAGGGGAGAAGGGAGAGGGAAGAAGGGAGGGGGGAAGGGGGGAGAAGGGGGTGGAAGGGACAGGGAAGAAGGGAGAGGGCTATTGGTCTTTATTTTGACTGTCGGCCCTCTCTGGACGCCCCTGGCCTGGGCAGCACCTGGAGGGTGGCCCCATCCCCACTCAGACCCCAACTTCTATGTCCACCTCCCCTAGATACCCCCTCAGACACCCCCAGAAATGCCCTTTTCCAGCCTTCTGCCCAAATGTCCCTCAATCCAACATGGTGACCTAGCAGAGAAACCCACACAGCACTCACAAGAAAGAAGAAAGCAAACTAAAGCAGTGCGGGTGGAGTCCTAGCGGGGACGCGGCCCTGCTAGCGGCAGCGCGCCCCACTCCCACTGTGGCGCTGGGGGAGGAGCGTCCCGAGACCTGGCCCAGGCTCCCTGGTGCGCCCACAGCATTTCCACGGAACGTGACTTGTGCGTGGACCACACTCCAGGTAAGAGGGCGCGCAGAGGAAGACGCAAGACGACGAAGGGCCGCGGGGTCCTTGGTCGGGGGTTTCCAAGGAGCTGAGGTAAGCGAGTTTCAGGGTGTTTTGAAACTGTGGATGCCCCTGAGACAAATGAAAAGTGGAAAGACTGACACTGTGAGACCGCGGGCAGCAGAGGCTCTGAGGATGGGGGAGACGGTAGGAAAAAGAAAGCGAACTAGAGGAGGGGAAGCGGAAGGGATTGAGGTGCGGCGTGAGCACGCCCCTCTGCTGCCCTAGGACCGAATTACCTATCACAGACATTCACTAATGAACGAGGTCTTCAGGTGTCACATGTCGCCTGACTGCGCATGGGACCTTCTCGAAGTAGCGGGAGGTAACGCTTGCAAGGGCTGAGGATGCCCGGGTCAGGGAGAGATCAGGCAGCTGGGTGGAGTGGGTGCAGAAGTGGCAGGAGGGAGATGGGACACACTGCACGTGGCCTGCTGTCGTGGACGCGCAGCGGCACGCGAGCATGGCACGGGAGCCACGCGCGTGTCAGGTCCCTGGCGCTGGCGTCAAGCGTAAACGTTAAGTGAAACGAATCAGACACAAAATGTTCCTCTTTTTATATGTGAAATCTAGAGCAAAATAAAAGATACATGCCAGGAAACAAGATAGACTTATTTGCAAATGGAAAGGAGACTAAGAGAGATTGTCTAAACCTCAACAAATTAAAAAGTAAAACTTTAAAGATTCCAGGTCAGTCCTCCACGTAACAGAATCCTCCTTGCGCAGAACACATAGAAGCGAGCTAGATGATACACGACTGGCTTAGGGCCTGCACAGCCCGGCCAGGGTTTGAGGCCGGCGCGGCATGTGGCACCGGGATCGAACCCGGGTACTTTTGCTTCCCAGGCAGACACTTAAGCCACTGAGCTATCTCCCCAGATACATGACTAATGCATATGACTATGCTGTAAATAAAACCTTACCTGCCACCCAACATATATGAGATACAAGTAAAAGCTGGGAGAAGACGTCTCGTGATTGTCTCAGTTGCTAAGGACGATGGATTTAAACAACTTGGAACATCATGAAGGAAATTACAAGCCAGACATTAGACAGTGTGAAAACTGGGAGAGTTGGCACACGCAGGGCCTGGTTCCCGTTTCTGATAAATGTCCAATCCCGTCAGCAACCTGGGGTGGAGGAGATTCAGGTCAGGAGCACAGTGCAGCTCACGGGAACCTGATGGGCAGTGCTGGGGGAGAGGCGCTGCCCCAGCTGTCAGGTTTGTGCCTCTGGGGTCGTTGTGGAAGGTAGGAGCCCTCACCTCCCAGGGCAGGGAAAGCACCTGTCCTCCTGCCTAGGAGAAGGTCTGGGACACGACACGGTGGCGTCTGATGCAACTCAGAGCAGCAGTGATCGCCGCAGAGAAATTCTGGAGAGACTCAGACGCTCCCTGGGGAGGACGGGAGGCACGTTGGCCTCGCAGGGGTATTACAGGGCAGGGGATGAGGCACCGGGATGAGTTGCGGCAGGGGAAAGAGGGCAAACCCAGATGTGCTCATTGCAAAGCTTAAAACCCAAGACAAGACAGATTACAACTGTCCAAGGTGTCAACGTGGATGCACTCCTAACTTCAGGTGAAGTAATCTGTATTGTCTTTGTAAGAAGAAGTGAACATTTTCTGCAAGGAATTTTTTAAAATGAATTTAGGCCAGGGTCTGCAGGGTCTCACTACACAGATCAGACTCGTAGTGATCCTCCTGCTTTCAGCCTCCCAAGTGTTGGGATCGCAGGCACGCACCACCAGGCCCAATCTCACACTCTCTCAGTGCACCCTGGGGTTGGGGCCAACATGGCAGGCAGGGGATCGAACCCTAGTCCCTGTGTCTGTCTAAGCAGGCAATTTCATCAGCTGAGCTATCTGGCCTGCCCTTGCAAGGCAAAAATTAAGACAGACATACTTTAGGATTATATTCTAGATGAGTATGAAATGGATATGCAAATTAAATAAAATAAAAAGAACCAAAATGATGAACATGGGTTGGAGGATGGGTATTATTTGTTTATTGTATTTAATACAGGGTCTATAGGGTCTCACTACTAGGTTGGACTTGTAGCAATCCTCCTGTTTTCAGCTTCTCAAGAGCTGGGATTACAGGTGTGCACCACCATGCCTAGCCTCACTTGCCATCTCAGTGCACCCTGGGGATAGCTCAGGCACAGCACTCAAGGGATTGAACCCTAGCTGTGTCTGCCTAAGCAGGTGCTTTAATCCTCTGAGCTACATGGCCAGCCCTGATGACAGTGGTTTTGATGGAAGTGATGAAGTTTGGGAGGAAGGAGAGGAGAGAGAGAAAGACAGACTGAGAGAGACAGAAAGAGAGACAGACCCAGGGAAATCCAGAGAGAGAGAGAGCATCAATCATCTCTCTGATATGGATAGAGAAGGAAAAGGCTAGGGATAAATAAGTGAAGGTAAATTTTGGTCAACAGGAAATCAAACCAGTGCAGGGTTTGATTTCTATCCTATGTGTGTGTGTGTGTGTGAATGTGTGTGTGAGAGTGTGTATGTGTGTGTGTGAGTAGTGTGTGTGTGTGTGTGTGTGTAGATGCACAGATGATAAAAAGGAGTTTGAAGTAAGATTTGGCCTTTTTATTTTTTAGTAACAGAGAACCTAAAACAAAGCAGAGGTATACCACAGAGGGTACATTCATTTGATTGCGTGGCGTCAACTTGGGGACACAGGTTATTACTAAACTTTACATTAGCCTGGGTGGAATTCCACTGCTGGAAACTTAAAACAAAAAAGATTTTTTTGTTTTGAATTTTTGTTCATTGGAAATTTGGGTTTAAAAATGTTCAAAGTAACTATTCCAACTTAGTTATACTGCAATAACGAGTGACTTGAAGCTCTTAATAATGTCATTTGTTTTATCTTATTTTATTATTTTCTTTAGACAGTCTCATGATGTAGTCCAGACTGACCTTGGATTTGTGATCCTCCTGCCTCAGCCTCCTGAGTGCTGGGATTACTGGCATGTGTCATCATGTATGGAAAAAAGTCATTTTATTAGCAGTTAAAAATGAAATTAGAGCTGGCTAACATTTGCATCCTCTTCATGGATCAAATGGAAATGAATTAGATAAAATTAGGACTCTTAGTATGTTGTTGCATGAGCAACAGGCGACTCTACAATGGTATGGAATATGCTCGTATCAGAGTTAAATAATTAAAAGTTTCTGTAGGTCTTGCACTGTCTTTACCAGTGACAAATGGACTTGAAAATGCTGGTAGAGAAGCTGCTCAGGATGCCAGGGATGACCCCTACACCCCACCATGTTGAACAAATAACAATTAAAAACCAGCGAAGAGCCAGGGATGGCGGCTTCTTCCTACACAGGAGCGCTATCCTGTAACACTGCCCGTTGGTGACTCCTAGGGAGCTGTCACATGCAGAGAGCAGACTCCATTGGCAAGCTCGCGACCTTCGCCAAGTGCCGGCCCAGACAGGGTTTTCATTTTCTCTAAGTGGACTTGGACAGTGTCACTCTCAAATACAAGTGCTGGTGTCCACTCAAGGCCCCTAGACGCTGTGCACCAAGAATTCATTTATTCTTCGGAAAAAATATCAGCACATATTATCTGCTGTATTGAAATTTTTTACGTTTGGTAGTGGTTGAGAAGAAAAAATTAACTCCAAGAGAGAACATTATTTCAGTGTGAATTATTGAAAGGCAGGCTGTCATCTAAAGTATACTAAGCTTTTAAATTTTTTTAACTCGTTAACTTTATTGAAAATTAATAATAATTGTATAGCACATTACGAATTGTAGACACATATTGAAATGTGAAAGATATAAGATGTAGACAGTAAATTTTAGAAAAATATTTTTTAAATGAATATATAACATGAAATTAATAATATAGTGCACATTGTAAAAAAATTATTTACAAACTTAAATGAATATAGCAACAAAAATGGTCTAAAATAAACATGAAGAATTTACAGATCAGTCATATAATAGCTCACTCTGTGCCAAAATCAAGAAACTTATACTCATATAATTAGAATTCTCAAAGTAGAATGAGGTAGGCAATAGATACTTAGAGATTTAAAATTTCTGAATTTAGTTAAAAATTATAGCACCACATTTCCAAGTTTAAATATATTATTTATAAGGACAGTAGATAAATGCAGTGGCTTAAAACTTAACCAGAGCGTGTATCTCCAATCCTACTGCACTTTTTTTTTTTTTTTCCTTTCAGGGAAGGGTCTACAGAGTGTTCAGGGTCTCACTGCTAGATTGGACTCTTAGTGATCTGCCTGTTTACAGCCTCCCAAGAGCTGGGGTCACAAGCACTCACCACCACGCCCGGTCTCAATTGCCATCTCAGAGTGCCCCAGGAGAGGGGCTGGCAGGACAGGTCCAGGATTGAACCCCTGGCCCCTGTGCCTGCTTGTGGGCACTTTAATCCACCGAGCTACTTGGCTGGCCCCTCCCATCCTACTGCAGCTTACCGATCTGCTGCTTGTTTCAGTGCAGTGGATGCTCTCCGGGAGACACCAATACCTGACACTCCACTTGATTTCAAACATTCAAAATCCATTCAAGTTGGTGTACTCTTAACACAAATGATGCATTTAGGTGAGTTGTTTAGACTAAGCTGTGGCTCCCTCGCAAGGTGAAGAGCTATTCGTGGTCATGCTGAGTACACACAAGCTTACTGTGATTGACATGGGGCTCTGCGGCCGCTGTTTACTACGCCGTTCTTCTTATTTTATATTGACACCCATATGATTCCCAATGGATTACTGCGTGATTCCAGCAAGGATCAGCACCTCTTTTTTCTTTTTATTTAAAGAACATAGGGCACAGTAGAAAATTAGGCTTGGGGAGGAGGGTGCTGGGCCAGTTCCTCCCTGTATTTTGAGAAGAGTGATTTAGTTCTCTGGGGCTTCTCAAAACCTCAGAGCTGGCAAGATAGCTCAGTGGACTAAGCACTTGCTTAGGTAAGTGCAGGAGCCAGGGTTTGGTCCCTGGCACCGCATACTGTGCTGGCCCCATCCCTGGGTGTGCTGAGCCAGTGATGGAGTCCCGGTGTGGTGGCACACGCCTGTAATCTCAGCATGAGTCCGAGCTGTGTAGTGAGACCCTGTACCAAACAAACAAACACACACAGAAATACAGGGTGCCTTTGTGCCTCAGGTGTCAGCACTATGTCCAAGAATGTCCCCAGAGACTATTTCAGAAGCCCTCATTTGCATTCTGTAACGCATGCTTGGCTGAGTGCAGACGCATGTGACCGCACTGGCTGAAGCAGATGCAGTCTCTTCTATTCACTCAGGAAGCTGTGCATGGGACCGAGTCTTAGAATGGCAGGGAAGACTGGCTGCTCAGCAGGGGGTCTGAGGAGTGAAGCAGACAGAGGAGCAGAAGGTGAGAGGTGAAGTGCCAGAGAAGGGGGTCCCAGAGGGGTCGGGAGGGACCGCCATGTGCAGCAGGGCAGCCAGACAGGAAGAAGGACGGGCGCTGCGGGGGTGCGTCCTTGGGCTGGTGAACAGCTTGCAGAGAGGAGTGTAGCAGGGCTGTAGGCGTGGTGCAGACTTGTAGGCGTGAGGTGGGGCTTGAGGAGCAGGAACAGACCAAGAGCAGAGGAAGAAGGAGAAGAACAATCAAAACTGAGGCCAGTAGCAGTTGGCAGGGGCGGGGCTAAGCTCCACTGTTAGGACCCTCAGATTTCCAGCCTCAGCACTGAGGGCGTGTGCAGCAGGGAGCTGTGTGCAGTGGTGATGCAGTTGCCCCATGCATCACAGGGCTTGGTGGCCCTCCTGTTGGGTGCAGGAGCATGTCCCCTGCTGGGATTAGCACTGGTGGCCCTGAGCAGGGCCAGGTGCCCCTTGCATGAGAGCTCCTCTGGGCAGTAATCAGTTCCTCTGGATTCCTGGATGTATGCATTTGTCACCTGTGACCTCACTGGTCCCCAAGTGCAAGGGCAGTGGCAGGTTTCCTGCTGTCTCCTGCTGTTTTCTCTGCTGGGCTTTCCTTTCTTTTGGGCCTGCTTAGAAAACTCATCCTGTCTGTCCCAGCCCCTCCAGGGCATTCTGTAAACACTTGCCTCATCCTCTGAGCAGGGTGCTCCTTGGGTGACATTCTAGAGCCCACAGCTTGTCACCCTGCAGTGGAGACCTGTGTGGTTTCATCCTAGCAAGAGACAGTGGTCACCGCCACTTCACTGAGCACATCCAAGCCTTTGAGAGGACAGTTCAGCTGCCTTAGCATCCACTTCAGGACATCTGCCCAGGAAGGGGCAGGGCAGCTCCTAGGGATAGGCTCAGGGGCAATGGATGCTGAGCATGGAGTCCAGGCGGAGGAGCGGCAGGTTTGGAGTCAGTGTGCTTGCTCGGGGTGGCTCATGCAACCCTCTGCAGGCACAGCTTATGGATGCCTGGCACTCCCAGGCTCCCTGTGAGCATTAGCTGTGCCCTGCAGACACATGGGACTTGCTAGGGTGTTGCTCGCTCCCACCTGGCCACACAGGTGTCTGAGCTCCTGGCTTTGATCTCCAGAGGTCTCAGAGTCACTATAGCAGGTGGCTCTTAGCTTTTGTAGAGAAATCTAGGACTGGCAAACTACTTCACAAAGTTAAATAATATGAATGCAAGAGAAAATTAACATCAAAGGTCAGTTTTTCGGAAGTTGGGATTCTCTGAGGGACTTTTTTCCCCGACAATATTCATGGCCCCTCAAATTTATTTGTGGAAATCCCACCCCCCAAGTGACAGTTGTAGGAGGAGAAGACTGGGAGGTGCTTGGGTTGTGAGGGTGGAGCCCTCAGAAACAGAGTTAGTGCCCTCGTAAGAAGAGACACGGAAAGGACAATCTCTTTACCACTCGGAGCCCAGGTAACAGGTGGCTGTCTGCGTCAGGAAGACACGACTGGCCAGAGGAGGCACAGGTGAGGACACTGATTGGACTTCTGGCCTGGGGTAATGTAGGAGGCAGACGTTGCTGGTTTAGCCTTAGTCTGGAGTCCATTGTTAGAGCACCTAGAGCCAAGTCGGATACCCACAGTCACTCTTCATTAAATCAACTAGTTGGACAAGATCTACAAAGGGTCAGAGTGGCCCCTTAACTGGTACCTATTTCTACATGTATTTCACAGAGACCTTACAGTGCATGAATGTTCCCGCTGCACATGAAGAATTGGAGTGTAGAGGTGCGCTTCCTCCAGGGGTCGCAGCCTCGCCTGGGTGGATGCTGGGGTCCAGCCCCGTGTCTAGGGACGGTGGCCTGCTCTGCTTGGCCACTGTCTCATCAGGACACCGTGCAGACCTGGGCAGGGCAGCAGGGGGAGCGCAGCAGCTCTGACAGAGGTCTGGGTGGCCCGCCCCTGGGGGCAGGGGCTCCATCTCACCGAGAACTTGCTGGGAGGAATGAAGACCATGAATACTTGGCCAAAGAACACAGTTTTCTGGTGCAGGAGCCCCCGGCTCCTCAGCCCCGTGTGGCTGCACTCCTGCTGATGTGAGGGAGCCTGACCTCAGGGTGAGGAAATGCTCCGTGCCCGAGGAGCTGGGCCCCCGCCCGGGCCCGTGTGCCCCGGCAGCAGGCACTTGGGAGAAGGTCTCGGGATGCACACATCAGCCCTTTCCACATCACCTGCCAAAGCTGCTGTTCCCAGGAGCTCATTGCAAAACTTCTGGGAAAGGAAGAATACATGGAGTCAGATGTGAGATTGATAAATGGGTTGGACGAGTACGGGTCACAGAAGCATAATGGCTAGGAAAGAAGAAAAGACCAAAATAAGATTAGAGTCCTCGGGGTTTGAATGCAGGTGGAACAAAAACAAAGTCATTAAAAAGTCATGTTTTTTCCTAGCGCTGGCCTCAGTCCAGGTGTTTTTGGCATACGGAATGGGCCCTGACTGAGCCAGCAGGCTGCAGCAGCAGCCCAAGGCTGAAGGCTTTGTGGGGGAAGGCTGGTGCCACCCCACACTCTCCTCCAGAAGGGGCCCTCGCAGAGGTGACTGAGTGTGAATCCAGCACTCCTCTCCACAGAGCGGGATGAGAACAAGCCCTGCAGGGAGAAGCCGTCCACACTGAGCTGCCTCCCCAGCCCTTTCTGTTTCTCAACACAGGGTCTTGGTGAGTCACAAAGGTGCCCAGGCTGGCCTTGCATCTGCTGTCCTCCTGCCTCAGCCTCCCACGTTGCTGGGGTTACAGTGTGTGGACCACCATGCCCAGCTGAAATACTCCTCTCTGTGAGATTTAGTCTGGCCCTGCCATTTATGCTCTGGGGACCCACGATGACAGCCGCTGCTCTCCACCTGCCAAACCTCTGGTGTTGGAGCCCCTGGGTGTCCTCCTGCAACCTTGCCTTGCGGCCTGGGCTCCCGGGGCTGTCTGCTGTCCAACTTCCCACTGTCAAGTCTTCCCATCACCTGTTGCCAGCCGCAGTATTCCTGGCCTCCAGGACCCCATGCTTCCCCCACAGAACTCTGGGCTGCCTGAGGTTTCGGTTGGCTATTTGTCTACTGATTATTGTCCTTCCCATTTTCTGAAGTTCTGCCATACAGTTTTAGTCACCCAAACTTGATCATGGCCTGAAAATGTGAAATGGAAAATCCCCCAAAGAAGGACTTCATTTTTTAAAAATGTATTTGGTACAGAGTCTCATTACACAGCTCAGCTTCATAGTGATCCTCCTGTTTCAGCCTCCCCGGCACTGGGATTACAGGTGTCCACTACCATGCCTGGTCTTGGTGGCCAGCTCTGCTTGCTCTGAGGTGGGGCCAGTGCTGCTTAGGGTCAAACCCTGGTCCCTGCGCTTGCCTAGGCAAGTGCTTAGTCCACTGAGTTATCTCTCCAGTCCTGGAATTCATTAGTTTTAAATAACACTTCTCACAGTATCTTGTTATAATTCCAGTTATTGTTATTAGTCTCTTACTGTGCCTAATTTGCACATTAAATTTTCTCTTATGTCTCCATGTCCTGGAAAATATCTTACCTATACAGTGTTCAGGACTTCCTGAGACTTCAGACATCTATGGAATATTCTAGAAAGATAGCTCCCCCAGATAAGGGAAACTACTACAATTCTGCACTTCTATGAATCTTTACTAATAAATTTACCCAAACTTTGACACAGGCCCCATCTAGTGCTAAGAGTTCTCCTGTCAGTTCAATTCTTTCAGCTGGGAGGCAACTTCCACAGGGAGACCATTAGCCCCGACATGTCTCCCTGCCCAGGGTCATATGTGTAGGAACGGAGCCAGAATTTAAATCGAAGCATCCAACTAATATGTAGAATGTTAAAAATAGTGGTGCTGGCTGAAGGGAGGAGAAAAGAGGCGGTGCCCTGGGGAGACAGAGGAGGAAAGTAGACCTAGATACGCCACCCCCCGCCCCCAGCTTCATGCCCTTACAGAGCATTAGGAAGGTGATTGGATGATGGAATTCATGATTGACAAGGTGGGGTCTGGCAGGAACGGGCGTGGCCTGGGCGTGGCCTGGGTGGCGCATTTCCTCCCTTGGCTCCTTCTTTCCCTGTAGTTCCAGTCCTCCATGCCTTGAGCAGCTTTGCTCCATCCAGCCCCTTCCTTCATTCCGCCAACATGCAAGGATAGAAACTTCTAAAACCTGAGCCCAAACAGTACTCCCCTTCTTTCACTTTCTGGTGCTAGGAACTGTGTCCCAGGTACAAGACTGTGACTAACACAGGGGAAAGATGGACAGAGGATGCAACCTTTCAGGTAAAAGCGTGCTGACTTCCGGGGACCCAACTTAGAGCACGGGACTGTAAATGACATGAGCGTGCTGCACGGTAGGAATCTGGTAAGAGCACTGACAGGAAGGGCCTTCTTCACACACCCAAAGCACAAGGGAACTTCCCGAGATGACAGACGCTAGCTAGGGGGATTGTGGTGACAGTTTTGCAGTGCATGCATAGACCAAAGCCCTGTATCTGGTGTCTGACACGCTTCTTAGACAAATGCTACTTTTATTTGTCAACCACACCTCTATAAATCTGGGAAAGACATGATCCAGCTCGACATGACTGACACTGTGCACTTTGCCACCATGCTGCCCTCCCTGGCACAGACATCTGGCCCTGACCATTCTCCTGGAGATGGGGCTCCACCATGTTCAGAGTCCCTCCCCTACTCCCTGCCACAAAGGGCAAAGAACTCACCCAGGCAAGGTGCCTCCTTGCCCAGAGGGATTGGATATGCTCTATGCCATGGGCAGAGGAACCTTGTCCTGACCCTGTGTCAGCCATTCCTGTCAGTCAGTGGGAGGACCCTATGTGTAAGGGCTGTACGGTCCCAGCCTGACCAGGTCCCTGTTGCCGCCTCCCAATGACCGTCCTCCTGGGAGTGACAAAGACCCCACTCTGTGAGACACACAGGCCTCGACCACAATGGAGTCCTCTCCAAAGCCTTGTGCTGGGCTCTGCAGATGCCAAGACAAACACGTCTCTCCTTCAAAGTCTTCTGGGCCCTGCCAAGTAGGACATCAGAAGGGGAGTCTGTAGGCAGAGAGGTGCAGGGCTCAGGCCTGGCCTCCAAGAGATGGTGCCCAGGAAAGGGGCTCTAGGTGCCAGGACACAGTGGCCAGGCAGAGGCCAGGGTGAGTAGGACAGAGCAGAAGCCTCAGTCTGGTTGAACCCCAGGGTTGCACAGAGACAGAGGAGGAATGGCCTGTTGTTGCCTCTGGGAAGCAGGGCTGAGTTTGGGTTTTTACAGACAGAGGTGCTCAGGGTAGAAGGAGACACAAGCAGGGTGATGGTTGGGAATCGGAGCCCAGGAGAGGTCTGGCTTCACTACACTGTCCTCATTGTTTTACTGTGTTTTATTATTAATTTATTTGTACTGTGGTGGGGATGGAAGCCAAGGTCTCGCGTGTGCTGGACAAGTGTTCTGCCTCAGAGCTGCCTCCCCACTTGTCTGCCTGCCTTTTAATTAAACAACCCTAAAGGACCCATGGATTCACGCAGCCATGAGTCTGAGCTTTTCTCTTCCCAGAAAATGAGAAAGTCACCCACATCGTGCTCATCCCTAAGGGTCACTGTCCCCACCTGTCATCCTCACCGTGCCCAGGACATTGTTAGTAGCTGATGGTCTAGTGGAGAGGAATGAAGACTGGTGTGTGTGAGCAGATGCAAGGACCTACAGGGTGTGGCTGTGTTCCTGGGCAGATACCGAGGTCTCCTGGGAAGTGGACAGGAGTTGGGGGGACCCTAGGCCCTCGCTTGGCCTGGGAGTGTGGTTAGGGTGGTCCGCTGGAGAGAACAGATAGTGGACAGCCTGGGGCCCTGCAGCTCCGGAGGAGACTCCTTTCTTGATGGAGATGAAAAACAAGGACATTTCACAACCCACATTCTACTCTGATGAGGAAAAACAAAACAGATTTCTTGGTGATTTGTAGTTCAGTTGACTATGGGGTCACTGTGTGCATAAACACCCAATCGTTTGTTCTTCTGGATTTGGGATTAAAAATGCAAGTGGTTCTCTTAGGGAGTTCTAGGGGTTTTCCATGGCTATTGTCTGTGTAAGAAGTAATCACTGGACAAACAACCTCACTTTAATTCTCTTATTTAAAAATCTTTAAAAATTATTTGTTTATATACTTATTTATTCATGTATTTGGTACAGGGTCACACTATGCAGCTTGGGCTTGCAGTAGTGATCCTCCTGTCTCAGCCTCCCCAGTGCTGGGATTACAGGTAGTGCCACCAGGCCTGGATTTGGTGATCAGCTCGACCTGGGTCCTTGCACTTGCCAGGTAGATGCTTAGACCACTGACCTATCTCCCTGCCCTCTTTAATTCTCTTAAAAGCAATTTAATAGACACAAATGAAAGGAGAAGACTTGACAATGTAATAAAGGCTGGCTCTTCTAAATTGCATCTGTATTTTCTAAATCTCAAATAGATTATTCTTAGAAAGGAATGGCTGTGATGTTTCATTGACTGCCCTGCACAAGAGCAGGCCAGTGGGGCTCTCGTCGTCCTATTTGGGGGAAGCAGCACAGCGGTGAGAGTAGATGGCATGCTTTATGTCATAAGTATTGCTGTGCAGATCAGGTGACGCTGAACTCAGTGTCAGTAACTTTTAAGAAGTTATTTTATGGTCTCACTGTGAAGTTCAGGCTAGCCTTCAACTTACTTTGTAGCTCAGGCTGGTCTTGCACTTGCAGTGATCCTCCTGCCTCGGCCTCTGGAGTGCTGAGATTGAAATGTGCGCCACCACGCCTGGCTTGATTTTTTTTTTTTTTCCTGTGGAACCAGGGATTAAACTTGGGCCCTTGTGCTTGCCAGGCAAGCCCTTATTCCATTGAGTTATCTCCCCTGCTCTGATTTTTTTTTTTTTTAAGCAGAACTCCTACCAACACTGGGAACAAAGTGCTGGAGGAGTCCTAGGAGGGCTGGGGTTGTTAGCAGAGGACACTGAAAGTTGAGGTCTCTCAGATGCGCATCATGCAAAACCTGGCTGCCTTTCTGGTAAACTCCAAGGATGGTTAGCTAATAAACAGGAGCCACGCAGGGCCCCACGAGACAGAGCTGCACTTGGTGTGGGCTGAGCCAAGCCCCAATTTGCAGCTCTTATATCCTGCTCCAGGGTGACAGCTTATATTTGGGGTTGGCCTGAGGTCACTCAAGCTAGAAGGCATCAGATCTCAGCCCCCTTGTTGGCATCTCCAAGGCTAAGGGAGCCTCTGGTCTTCTGTTTCCGAAAACACTATTGGTGCTGTGTGGTTCTAAGACTTGATCTTTCAACTCTGCAAACCTGGCCTTTCTCTCCTTGGACACAGTCATTATTTTGAGTCCCACATCCAGGAATCTGTCCAGGCCACCAGCCAGCTGTCTCTCCTGGAGTCAGGCATCTGCCCTGATCTCAACCCCAGACCCCTGTTCCTGGGTGCTTGTGATGCTCATGCCGTCTTGAGAGCAGAAACTGCTTCTTCACCGTGACTCTGGACGAACATTCTGGAGCTGACTGCGGATCGCCAGCCTGTGTGAAGTGGCACTCTCCAGCAGCAGTGGGGTGAGGAGGCCCCCTGTGCTGGCTCAGGCTGAGGCTTCCATAACACCCTCTGGTGTGAGGTTCAACTCACAGAGTACATGCAACTCCATAGCAGTGAGGGGAGAATAAGTAGTTCATGTGAAGGGCTGGCCAAATAGCTCAATGGATTAAGGCGCAGGGGCCAGGGTTCGACCCCTGGGCCTACCATGCTGGACCTGTCCCGGGGCACACTGAGATGGCAATTGAGACTGGGTGTGGTGGCGCGTGCCTGTAATTCCAGCCCTTGGGAGCCTGCAGGCAGGCAGATCACTATGAGTCCGATCTAGCAGTGAGATCCTGAACACCCTGTAGACCCTTCCCCCAAAATACAAATCAATCAATCAATCAATCAATCAATCAATTAATTCATGTGAAGCCTGCTGGAAACACTGGCTTGATGGCTTTGGAGAGCTAATAAAGAACAGAGAGGAGAAAGCCAATAGCAGCAGAAGAGGGAGACCAGAAATGCAGGCCAGAGGCAGAGTCATCTTCCTGCTGGATATCCGAGAGAAGGGTGGGCAGAAGCTGGTCCCAGCAGGTACTCCTCCTAGCCTGTGCTTACAGCAGGTCCCGAAATCTGGGCCTTAGGGCTGAGAGCAGGCTCCAGATGGGCCCTTCAGTTCTGGCATGGAAGCTTGTCTTCTATTAATCTCAGTGTCAGAGAGAAACAGAAATGTTTGTGGGTTGTTACAGCGCTAGTCACCTGGGAGGACAAGAAGTGTGCAAGGCACAGTCTTTCATACAAAATGTTAAGTTCTCGTCAATAACAGCCATGCGCGTACAGAGAATGGTGAGATCTAAAAACAAAGAACCCAACAGATGGGGTCGGGGAGATGGCTCAGTGGCATAAACGCCTGCCTGGCAAGTGCAGGGTCTCAAGTTTGATTCCTGGTAACATACACATAGAGAAAGACCCAATGGATCAGAGCAAATTCTACTGGAACTGAGACAATGTGGTCAAAACGCACTGATTTGAAATAATGCTACTGTGCTCAAGAAAAAAAGTATCACGAGAGGAGATCCCAAGTGGACACTGTAATTTAGTAAATTCAGAAAAGAAGTTTCTGAATTTACTAAGTTTTTCAAGAATGAGCTGAGCAACTGTTTCAGTGTAATTAGAGAAAAAGAATGAAAAATAGAAAAAGGAATCAGGAGGCCACATGGGTTATTCACACAAGTATCAGAACCCACATAAGGGAGGCAAAGAGGATGAAGGAAGATGGAATGAAGGGAAAAGAGAGGAGGGAGAAATTTCCTAGAAAAAAAAATTACAAAGAACAATGTTACCCCACTGTTGGTCTCTATGTTAATTACAACTGACAACCTTGATAAAACGGGTACTGATTGGAAACAGTAGTTCACTGAAATCAGTCCTGACAGTAATTAAACAAAGTTAGTTCCACAGCAAAAGCAGGGTGTTATTTACTTAGAAACATTTACCTAAAAAGATCAGGTCCACCAGAGATTCTACCAACATCTAGAGACAAGTTAAAAAAAAAAACCTAATTCTTTTTATAAAGTGAACATAGCAATATTTCTTAGACCTCATAAAAGTAAAAAAGAAATTTGCACACTAAAATAAATTTTAAATATGTAAAAATCTTAAATAAAATGTTAGCAAACAGATGCTAGCATTGCATGATGACATAATTAATATTCTTGCAAGACCATATTTTATACTTTAAACTCAAGAATGACTCAATATTAGAAAGTGTTTTACAACTATTTACTTATGAAATGAGTATGTCCAAGAAAAAAGTCATACGGTTCTCTTTTGAAAGGCTGACAAAAATGAATACCAACTTTTAACAATGATTGAACAAAAAAGTATTTTTTTTTTTTTTTTTTTTTTTTTTGGTACCAGTGATTGAACTCAGGACCTTGCACTTGCCAGGCCAAAAAAGTAATTCTTATCAAAATTGATAGATTAAAAATATTCAGAACTGAAATGAAGATGTTGAATACCTATATGAAGGAAACTGGGAAACTCTTCCAGAACACAGAAAGGTAAGCGCAAAACATAGACAACCTTGGACTTCTCTGATATGAGCATATCAAGTAGTGACAATTTCCTGTTATTTTACAAATTGAATGCAATACCAATAAAATATTACTGTTTTCCCCTTAGACTTAAAAGACAAAATTTTATACTTTTAATCCAAAAGTGGTTTGATATTAGCAGATTTATTACTGCTATTTACTATTATGTCCAAGAATAAAAGCATATAGTTCTTTTATGAGAGGCTGAGAAAAATTTTTGGAGTGATACCCAAGAACTACTGCTAACTAAATGGGAAAAATATCAAAGAGTATCCATAGTGTACATCCATTGTGAAGGAAGAAGGGGAAATGAATAAAATACACATTTATCTGCTAATTTTGTAATAAAAAAACCCTCACAAAACAATCACTGTGAGAAAAATCCAGAAAACAATGAAATCAGTTACTGGAAGACCTGGTATGGAGAGCTGGAGGGCAAATGTAATTTTCTGAGTACATCTTGTAGAGTTTTGAGCGACAGAAATACATTAATATTCTACAAAGTCAAAAACTGATGTTAACAGTCATAAGGAAAAAGCCTAAAATCAGATGTAACAGGATAGGATAAATGCATTGCTGCTTCATAATCAGGTAAAGGAGAAGAAAAATCAGATGTAGGGGACTTAAACCTGGTTGATTATAAAGTTGTAGTCTCTGGAAAGCTAATTGTAATAAAGTCTTGTACAATAGTTGGTAGGTCGTATTTGCAGAAATCTGTGTACATAATCCTGAAATTGTTTTAATGTAGATTAGGATGAACAATTTAGTGTTCATGTTGTTGAGTGTCAGGATTCTCGGTTACAGATGGTTGAAGCAAACAAGCACATAGGGAATAGGCAGTTGTGTAGTAATTTAAGGCACTAGAAGGAGTGGACACAAAATTCTTAGTTCTGTCTGTTCAAAGCATCAAGAAACAGTGAAATCCTGGAAGCACTGGGTGCTCTTAGAATCCTGATCCTGGGATTAAGAGACATTACATTTTCATTGGAAAGGAATCAGGTCTGCTTGGGGAAGTGGGTGAGTCCAAGACCAGGCAGGGAAGTTATGAGCCTGGACTTTATGTGGCCCAAATATGGTAGAGTATGTGGAGATGCCACCAGGCCAGTCTACAGGTGTTCCTGTTGTCAAATCTCAAGCAAGTTGAGCATCATGTAAATAAGAGTAATAAAGCGTTACAGTCCATCCAATACAGTAGGACTGTGGGACGTCACTGTTGACAGAAGGACAGAGCGGCAGGCAGTGAGCTGACTAGACATCGAGTGGAAATGAAGAGATGAACACGGAACTGGAGCGGTGACGCCATGATCACAGCTCAGTTGGTTCAGAAAACGTCACGCTCACGTGCAGATTTTCAGAGAGAATTTGATCAGAGGAGATGATTGAACCAATTTCCCAGATCCAAAGGAAGTCTTTGTAACCGTAGAGCAGAGAACCCAGGAGAACCCCTTGACAGGGGGTCAACATTGACTAAGAGCAGGTAGATGTCATGTGGCCTCAGACATGCTGTCCTGAGGCCAGGTGGCATGATGTGACATCCGGCAGGGATGTGAGAGAATGCGGTGTGTAGGTCGCTTGGAGAAGCGCTAAATGAAAGCTGCTATGTCTTTTTCAAGGTCTCATTGTTATGTGAAAGAAGTAACCTGGCTTTAGCAAGACCCAAGCCCCACGCTAGAGCCACGAGGTAAGCCGCTATGGGCCAAATCCCGGAAAAGGAGCAACCCTAGAATGTTGTTCACGTGTTAGTTAGAATTTTATGGCCATGGCAGTTTCCTTGAATATGGAAACACTATTATAACCACGTAAAAATATATTCTCTTTAGGAAATATTATGGGATTGACAAATTAAGAGGAATAATGAGCACTTGTAGTAAGGATAATATTAGGAATAAACACGTATCTGTAGAGAGAAGGTATGCTGAAATTAAATATGTTTTGAAATTGATTGAACCACAGGAAAAGAAATATCATATTTCTCAGTACAATTCTTGCAACTTTTAACTAAGTTTGAAATTATTTCAAAACTTAGAGTGTCTTCATGAGGTGGGCTCACAAACACAGTGAACACGGCTGCCGAGAGCTGCCCAGTGGAAAGGCAGCTCGCACCAGCGGGACGCTGTGCTCCACCTGCCACGTGACTTCAGGCTGTGCCTCGAGTCAGAATGACCGTGGAAGGGAAAGGCTTCTGACATCGAGGCAGCCTCAACGGTGCAAGTAGACACTCTTGAAAGAGGACTCCGGAGCTGCTGGGAATGGGACCAGGACAGTGGGAAGAGTCAGATCCACGGGAGTGGGAGGATATCCGGTGAGAGGCATGGCAATGAATCTTTCCCCATAATAATTTAAAAAATTGCGAGACCCTGCTCATATTGGCTGCATCTCAGAGCGCAGAAATCCCACAGGGCAGCAGAGACAAGACTGGACTTCCAACAATTAGATATACATGTTTGTTTGTTGCCGGGTCTCACTATGCAGCTCGGACTCATGGTGGTCCTCCTGCTTTCAGCTGCCCCAGCACTGGGATTACAGGCATGAGGCACTATTCCAGGACTGTGGCCAGCTCCGTCTGCCCTGAGGGCAGGGCTGGCATGGCATGTGATACTGGGGATCAAATCATGGTCCCTGCACTTGCCTAAGTTTGCCTAAGCAAGCGCTTTAGTCGGCTGAGCTATCTGACCAGCCCTCCATTCAATATTTATATGGCAAAGAAGGGATGCAACTTTGTTCTTAGCCTACCCCAAAAATAAATTTCAAATAAACTTCAGATTTACTTTTGACTCATAAAATCCAGAGTGTGAATTAGCACAAATACTTTGGAAAACTGCTTGGTAATACCTTGTAAACATGGTTTGCATATGATATGGGCCAGCAACGCCAGTGCCTGATATGTGTGTATGTGACAGCCGTAGAAATGTGTGTGTGACACTGTTGCCATGTGCAAGCAGTGCTGGTTGTCTGAGTCCCACCTACTGTCCCTGTGGAGACCTCGTGAGTGACTTCTGTTCTGTTTCTGCAATTGGACCTCAAGTGCTTTTGAAAGAGGCAATAGGTGCAAAAGAGCACATACTGATTCTTTTGGCAGAGAGCTCAGAAACCTTGCACTGCAAAGGCACTAGAGGTCAAGGTCATTGTCTTTTTTGGAAATAAGGTTTAATTCCTGAGATAGTGCAGGAGGAGCCCTTTGGACGCTGAGACGTTCTGTGATGGTTGTTTTCTGTTTGCACATTCTGTCTCAGGAAAGACAACAAAGGCATTGTCCTGCCAACTGTTTGATTTTTTTTTCTTGTTTTTTTTTTTTCTGGCTGTACCAAGGATTGAACTCAAGACCTTGCTCTTGCCAGGCAGGTGCTTATACCACTGGGCTATCTCCCTCGCCCATTATTTGAATACAACTAAGATGCTAGGAAGACTGACCTACATCTCAGAGTGATGTGGGCTTTGAAGGGTGTGTGGCTGATACTCGGAGGAATTTTCATTTGCTTGTGGCCATTCCTTCCTCGAATGAATGGTCATGGAACTTTTAAGATCAGCAAGGAGCAGAAGTCAGTGCGGGGCCCAAGTGCTGGCGTGTACCAAGGAGGAACTTGGGTTTTTCATTCTTTTTAGTGCTGTTTGCTTGTTTATCTATTTGAGAAAAAAGGAGCTGAAAGAAGGCTATGATTCAGCTGGGCCTATAAGCTCAGGCCCTGATAGGCTGAGACAGGAGGATTACAAGTTCTAGCCCAGCCTTCGTTAATTTAGGAAGATCCTATCTCAAAATACACAATGAACAGGGCGGGGGAGGTAGCTCAGTACAAAGGGCCTGGTTTGAATTTTCAGTACCAGAAACAACAAAACAAAATGGCCCCACCCCACATAAAGAATTACTCTAGGTCTCATTGACCACTTCTAAATAAGAACCGTTTGTTAATGAACTTTATTGCAAACATGAGTTTCTTTGCACGGTCTACATTCGCATATCTGCAGTCCGTGTACAGGTGGACTCCATAGCAGTGTGGTTTGTGACCACAGGTTCAGCTAGACCTGAACTGAAAATATTCAGAAAAACAACTGGATCCATACTGAACACATCCAAAACATTTGTCTTTTTGGAACAAGTTCTCATTATGCAGTTCAAGCTTGCCTTTTTTTTTTTTTTTTTGCCATTATTGAGTTTTATTTATTACCATAAACTGAACTCTGCAATCCAGGTACATTTGGAGGGGAACAAGGAAAACATGGAACCCAAAGAACTGCAATAAGAGCAGAGATGATGGGGCGTTTTGAGCAGGTAGGGCGCAGGGTGCTCTCCTGAGCTAGAGGAATGGTCTGGTCTGGTGGTGGCGATACACACAAATCACACTGTTAGAGCTGTCCACAGTCGGTGATGGTGATCTTCTTGCTGGTCTTGCCGTTCCTGGACCCCAAACGCCCCTGGCCTCCACCGTATTCATGCCCTCTTTCACCTTCCCGAAGACCGTGTACTTGCTGTCCAGCCACTTGCTCATGGCAGTGCAGATCAAAAACAGGGGCGCGTTTGTGTTTGGCCCAGCACTTGCCATGGATGTGATGCCCGCGCCTGTGTGCTTCAGGAAGAAGTTCTCGTCATCGAGTTTCTCCCTGTAGATGGACTTGCCGTCAGTGCCATTGTGTCATGTGAAGTCACCACCCTGGCGTGTAAATCCTGGAATGATTCTGTGAAAGCAGGATCCCTTACAACCAAGTCCTTTCTCTCCAGTGCTCAGAGCATGAGTTTTCTGCTGTCTTTGGAACTCTGTCTGCAAACAGCTCGAAAGAGACGCGGCCCAAGCGCTTGCCACAGGCAGTGCTATTGAAGAACATGGTGGGGTTGACTGGTTGGCAGCCAACGACCAAGAGGATGTGTAGAGGCATCTGCAGAGCAGCCCAGACTCACCTTGAGCTCACTTTGTAGACCAGGCTGGCCTCGAACTCAAAAAGATCCTCCTGCTTCAGCCTGCCGAGTGCTGGGATGGTAGGCGTGCGCTTGCCTGTCATCATCTCCTGTGTATTGCTTTATAATCAGTATTTACAACCTGGGCACAGTACTAAGTATTGAAGCAATCTAGGGAGGATTAGAAGCCTATGGAAAAGCTTCCTAGGCTGTGTGCTGTATTTGGCATAAAGAATGTGGGTCCCTCTAGACTTGGTACCTGAGGGTATCCTGCAACAAGTTCATGTGGACACCAAAGATGATGGTTATTCGCAAGATATTTCTCAAAATACAGCTCTCCAGCCATGTAAAGCTCCATCCAGCACTTGGACCATGGCACAATAGAACTGCTTCAGGCCAACACCAGACACGTGTAGCTGTTCACTGCTAGCTATGCACATCATTTCCTTTCTGCAGGAATCTCCCCACACAGAACCTGACAGGAGCCATGCTGGGAGGAAAGTCCTGAGGGTCTCTTGGGAACAGTGCTATCTCCAGCACTCTGTGGAGGGCCTGCTGAAACACTCTGGCCTCCAGGTCTGGGGAAAAAGCTTGCAGAGCCCATGCACCTAAAGCCCCTGCATAGCCCTTGCTCTCTGGGCATCCGTCCTGATCTGGCTCCCACTCACACACTTGCAATGAATGAGGGACTTGGATGGACACAGCCTCTGGGATTTTGGCCTTTGTGTCCTCTGAAGACCTTGTGGTCACCTCTCTGCACCACCTGCTCACCCACCACTTCCCCACTTTTAGACTAAGGCAGGGTCCCATGCCCCAGCCACAGACTGGGTCCACCTGGAGCCTATGAGGACCTAAGCTGTAGGTAAAATCAGAGATTTATAAATAGCACCACAGCAGGGGGCCCAGCACCTTTCCTCTGTGGCATAACATGCTGGCTCTGTCTTCTGTCATCAGATCCTTGGAGGATCGGGGACTATACTGGGAACTGTGCTTATGAAGCACCTACTCATGTGCTGCTTCGGAGATCTAATGTGATAATAATAAAAGAAAATGAATAATAAGTGTAATTGAATTATCCCTAAGCCCCATTCCCTTTGTGGGAAAACTGCCTTCCAGGAAGCCTGTCCCCAGGGCCAAGAACATGGGGCGTGGCTGGATTTGGAGACCCAAGTCTTGGTGCTGTGCTGGGCTTTACAGTATCTCTTCTCCACCATGCTGGATGCTTTCAGAGCCCACCCTGTGTCCATCCTCATGCAGGGATGGCCACCTCATGGGACCATATTCTGTGGAAGACACCCTCGTGGGATGTGGCAGCCAATCTCAGTACTCTGGAAGGCTGAGGTAGAAGGATGACAAGTTCAAACCTAGCCTGGATCACTTGGTAACTTAGGGAAACCCAGTCTCAAAGAAATTGATTTTTCAAAGGGCTTGGGGTATAGTGCAGCACTGGTTCAAATCCCAAGATTGCCCAAATTCCTAAAAATTCTGGGGATACAGCTCTGAGCACACCCCTGTGGCCATTTCCACGCCTCGTACTTTGTATATCTCAGTCCTGCCCTGGAGGTCATTTGTCAGGTCATATGGTGGCATCCTTTTGCCCATGGTCATCCTGTGGCACTTTACCCCACCACCCCTGGGCAATGTGAAGCCACTTCTGCTGCATCCTGCTTCACTGGGTTTGTTCTGTTTTTGGAATGTTCTGTTAATCTAGCCAGTGAGCTAATTATAAATCTCTAATTCTTAAATTATTAAAAAGAAGCTCCCATGAGGGTCAATTTTTTTAAGTCCAGTTTTGGCCACCTATCAAAGGAACAGGCTACATGCTGACATTTTCTATAAATAATTTTGAGATGCTATTTTTATTTCATGCCCTTTAATTATTACATCAAATTATACTATGGTTGTCATCATATTTTACACAGAGCATATTTTAAAATTCAGTGATTTGCTCATGAGAGTTTGGGAGGGGGAAAGTAGCTTCAGCTCAGCATGCACACTGGAACACAGCATATCAAAAGGGGTGAACAATGCATTTCCCATAAACAGCTTGAAATAATATTGAAAACGTGATTCTGTTTTAAATGCAACTGCATAGGCTTCCTGGAACTGGTTTACCAGCTTCTCTGAAATGTTCAGTCCTTACACTGGAGCACAAGCAGAAATACCCACGTCAGAAGTGTCAGGGAGCAACTGAGAACCCCATATGCAGCCTCCGTCCTCTTGAGAAGTCCTCTGACTCAAACACGATCACACTTGTCTCAAAATTTATTTTTGCTCCTAAATTTTTGAGAATGATTAGGGGTGCTGTTGTGCTTTGTGTCTGGAGGTCCCCACAAAGCCTCAGGTGGTCATGGGTTGAGCTTTTCAGGGATGGCTGAATCCAGAGTTTGTGACTGGTTCATGGTCTAGTGCTGGGATTGGAGGCGGAAGTGACATAGCTACCCTACAATGGGTAGCTTGTATACATAGAAGGAAAGGAGGAGCTTGTCCCTCTGGTGTTTGCTTTTGTGGCATTTGGTAACTTCCACCACCACAAAGGGTGGTCCTTTTGCCACACCAGCCTGCCTTGGAGCCAGCTGATAATGGATTTAAACCCCCACAAACTGTGAGATAAATAAACCTTTCCTCCCTTAATTTTGGGAGTTGTATACTTCGTTTCAGTAATGAGAGAAAAGTAACTCAGGCAGAATTTGGTATCAGGAGTGGGGTTGTTGATATGACTGTATCCGACCACGTGACTCAGAATCCTTTGGAGGTGGCTTTCGTGAAGACTCTGGAAAGGTTCAGAGATGTCACCTGAAAGAGTAGAGGTGGAACACCTTAGGTTGTTCTGTATGGGAGACGCTGGTCAGAGCTCAGAGGACCAGAAGGCTGGTAGAAAGCCTGCTGGCAAAGCCCTGGTTTGGAAGATGTCTGCTGGGAAGAACTGCATTTGTTGTTAGACTCCAGATAATGCGCATTATGGCTTGGCAGAAAATTTGTCTGAATTTTTTTGCATTCAAAAATTTGCCTAAGACTGAGATTAAGGGCCAGGGAAATGGCTCAGTAGAATAAGCTCTTGTCTGGCAAGTGCAAGGGCCTGAGTCCAATTCCCGGTTCTGCCAAAAAAAGAGACTGAGATTGGACTAATTAAATTGGCAGAAGAAATTTCAAGGCAGTGAAATGTTGAAGTGGTGGCATAGTTGGGTGCTTTTAGTCAAATATATGTTAAAAATAAAGAAGAAAAGAGCTGAGCAGAATAATTGAAAAATGACATGATGCATGAGTTTGGCCAAAAATGAAGCTCCAATAAAGCTGCAGATTTTAAAGATAAGGGAGAGATTCTGATTTCTGAGAAGAAAAAGGAGAATGCAAAAGATAGTCAGAGGGCATCACCAAGTCTCAAGCCTTAACCTTTTATAGCCTCCAAACTGCACAAGTGAAAGACTGCCTCGAGAAGAAAGCCCCAGAGTACCACGTGACAGAGTGGTGGCAGCCCAGAGAACTTGTTCCTCAGGGCTGGATTCAGAGTGCTCAGGGAGTCAGGCGCTCAACCCCTACAGCCAAGGGAGGGGGACGCCTGACTGCTGCTCCAACTGGCGGTGGACCTCGGTATCTTCCATGTGGCGCTGACTTCAGATGCAGACAAAATGCAAGAGCTGTGGGTTAAAGAAGGCCTCCCCTAGGACTTCAGAAGAAGGTCTGGGGACCAGGCAGTATGCTTCTGAGAGGGCAATGTGTGACACTGTGCTTGTGAAGCCAAAGGTACAGCGGAGACCCCCCCCCCCAATTTAGAGAAACCAGAAACGTAGATCACCTGAGGAAAACTGCAAGACTGAGCAGATCAGGCCCACGTGAGAAGCCCTGGGAGGTACAGCTACTGGCAGTGCCACTAGGGTCAGAGCCGCCCAAGACCTTTGGAGCTCACTTCTTGCCAGATTGCCTTACATACTATACATGGGTGGACTTGCAGGACTGTCTTGGTCATTTTTCCATCATTGCTGAGACAAAATGTCCAGTGCCCAGGATTAAGGAAGGAAAGGTTTACTTAGCTCACGATTTGTTCAGGTTTCAACCCATCATCAACTGGCTCCAAGGCAGGGTGCTGTGGCAGAGGGGCAATTGCTCGGGGCGGCAGACACAACAGAAGCAACAGGAGCAAAAGTGGGAGAGCAAGCCTCTCTTCCTCCCTTGTACTGCACGCAGAGCACCCGTCTTTGGGAGAGCGTAACACACTGTCTCCATCCTCTCCTCTTGCACGGGATGAGGATGTTTACAAAGTGAGAACCCTAGTTCCTGCTGAGTTGCTTAGTGAAATGTCTAAACTTCTCAAATTGACATGATGCATGAACCATTATAAGAGCTTAGTGTTTGCCCTGTTGGATTTTGGACTTGCTTTGGTACCATTCATTTGTATCCTCCTGTTTATGACTTTTGGAATAAAAATGTTTGCCTTATGACACTGAATGCTAAAAGTGATTGACTTTCTTTTCACTTGTACAACATCTCCCAGCTAGGAGTTTGCCTTCCATCTGAAATGAGACTGGAGCCTTGGACTTTTCAGTAATACTAAAACTGTTAGGATTTTGACAACTCTTTGAGATGTCCTTAGTGCCTTTTTCACAGAGGGAAGTGCATGTGTTTTTGGGGGGCCTGGGGTGGAATGTTATGGGGGTGACTGGATGTTCCCCAAAGTGTCTTGTAGTCAAGGGATGGCTTAATCTGGAGTTTGGAATTGGTTTGTTGTCTAGTTCTGGGATTGAAAGTGTAACTGTTATGCCCACGCTACAGCGGGTGGCCTGCATGCAATCTGAGGGAGGGGAAGGCTTTCTTCCTCTGGTGGATCACCAACTGGTGGGCCACTTGTTACACCCAGCTGAACTCATTTAGCATGGTGCTGGATGTGGGGGGCCCCCTGAGGATTGCTGCTGGCAACATCAGGAGACAGAACTGAAGGAGAAGGAAAGAGTCTGCCATGGAGGCTGTTGGAAACTGCTGCTCTCTTGGGCTGTTCTTCTGGGGGAGCTTTGCATGCTGGTTTTCCCTGTGCATTTGGCTGTTCTCACCAGAGAAGGAGCTCGGAGCCCCATTGTTGCTGAAATGACTCTGATTCACTTTGGGGGTGCACTGATCCTCACCTTGAGCATCACTTCCTGGCTCCAGAGGGCAAGATGGTGCACTGCTCAGCCTCCTAACAAGCTTGTCTCATTGGGTATCCTGATGGGAGCTCGGCTTTCCTCATCTTTGGATGACCCTGAGACCTCACTGTCGCTGAGGACAGCTGTGGTACTTTTGGGGGAAGCTCTGGTCCTTACTTTGAGCACTGCTTCCTGGCTCCAGTGCAGATCCCTCAGTCTGCTGGCACACATCCTTCATTAGGGTGACATAGACTTTCTAGCTTCTACCACCGACCTTTGGGCCTTTCCAGTGCAGATCTGTGAAGTGGGCCTGCACGAGACACTGTCCTGGGCTCTTGGCCTTCCGTTGGATTCATGAGCAGTGCTGGTGTGAGCTCTAGGTCTCCAGCTGAACTTCTGCTGTGGGATCTAGGTCCTCAGTTGGACTCTTTGGTCTTCAGTGTGTGGACAGATTTTGTGCACTCTGTATACTCTGTTTATGACTCCTTGGGTGATGCATTATAAAATATGTGCTTTTTCATGGAGTTCCCCTTGCAAAACACTGAATTACGATGTCCCCCCTTTTGTTCTTGCTGCCTTCTGCCATCATAAACTGTCCCTACTGTGCTGTGCCACCCTGCTTTCAGCCAGACAATTATGGACTAAAACCTCCACACGCTGTGAGCTAAATAAGCCTGGCTACCTTTAACTTTGGGCGTCAGATATTTTGTCTCAGCAATGAGAAAAAAATAACTAAGACAGGTACTCAGACTTGTTTGCAGTTTAAAGCAGCCAGGCTTTAGGACAACACTGAGATTTAGCTGGGCCCATCCATTGCTTAGACCCTGATTTTGAAGGTTGAGAGAGGGAGCGTTGGTCCCTGAGGGAAGGGAGGACAGGCAGGCGCTGGCCATGCTGCTAATTTGCTGAGGTTGTGCTCAAACTTGATACCCTCCTGCCTCAGCCTCCTAGAGTGCTGGGATTGCAGGTGGGCTGCACCACACCCAGCTTTGCGTTCTTCCTTAGACTGACAAATCCGGAGAAGGCCTGACCTTGGGATGATGTGGGATGCATCGCCTGCTCTCCTGCTTCCTGACTTCCTGTCTGTGTGCTCAACCTCTTCAGGCTTCACAGCCACAGGGGAAAGGCCAGAAAGGCCAGTAATGCCCACTTATTCTGGGAGACGGAGAGCAGCCACCTGGAAAACAAAGCCCAAGTGGAAAATGCCACCTTGTTCCTCTCTGGAATGCCTGGGCTGAGCGTGCCACAGAAACTGGATGTTCCTGAATTGTCTGAATCCTTCTCCTGGAGTGGGGACCCTTTAAGGACCCTTGAATCAGGCCACACCCTGGTGGTTCCAGGCTCCTGACTGCGCTGGCCAACCCAGCTGAGGGGAGCACAGAATTCAAACTTGTGGCTCGCAAGATTTTGTGTTTGAACAGCCATGTGCTCCATGTTGCGAGCATTCTCAGATGAAGAAACAAGCACTGCTGGAGTTAAGCAGAGACATGGTGCCCAGTTGGCCCCGCTGAGTGCTTCTCGTAGCAGTGTCACCGGGTGACTCCGAAGCGCATATGTGTGTGTGCACGCACTGCCTTGCTTGTGTGTCAGCACGGCAGCGGGGTAGCTTGGGATTCTCTCAGTGAGGGCCGCGGCCACGTGAGGCAGTTGGCATCTTTATGTAGCTGTTCAATTCCTTATCTCTGCCAAGATCTGTACCATAACCAGCCCTTTCTTGGCTTTCCTTCCTATGAAGACACTGAGGGAATTTGCATAGTTCTTGGAGTAATTCAGCATTTTTCCAGAAATGATCTTTTTTTTTTTTGTTCTTATGGTTTGAGCTGCTTTATTTTTTTTTTTGTAGAGTATCTACTAGTTTTAATTCAGGGACACCTGGTCATAAGGCATATTATTTTGGAGCTAGTCATCAAATGACAGCTTACATCAGATGCTTCCACTTTCAATCTTTGATTTTTCCAGGGGTTCCCTGGAAAGCAGAGCAGGGGTCGCTGAGCCGGTATAGGGAGGGACCCTGGAGTGCAGAGACTGAGCTAAGGAGGGAGGCAGGGTCCTGGCTGTCTTTCAGCCTGCCTGGAAGGAGGACAGCCTCCATGGCTGGTGATGCCAGCTAGAGACGCCCAGCCCCTTCCTGCCAGGGGTCCACAGGAAACCTCCATGAACGGCAACCTGTGGCCTGGGCTCCTAGTGGTGTAGTCCAAGGAGCACAACTCGAGCAGCTGGGGGGAGGATGGGTATGTGAGTGACAGTCCTGCGGAAAGATGAAGTCGGGGAAGGGCGAGGAGCTTGAGTCCCGCGGGGGTCTGGGATGCCAGGGTGGGAGTGCTGCTGGCACAGAACTGAGTGTCCCAAGAAGGAAGTGCCCCGCATGGCTCCTCCCACACAGCTGACAGTCGTACATTTGGGGACAAAATCTGTGGGTGCATGGGGTAAAGGAGGAAGCATTGTGCCTGGCTCATGTTTCCAGGGTGTTCAGTCCATAGCTGTCTGGTTCCAAGGCAAAAGCATCGTGGCAGAGTACGTGGGGAGCTCAGCTGCTCCATGCATAGCCCTGGGGAGCAGAGGCTCTGCCCCCTCACCTCTGCCATGGAGCCCCACCTGCTAACACAGCAGCAGCCAAGAGCAGGAGTGTCCTCACCTGTAGCCAGCAATTCCGGGCATGCTGGCCACAGTTCAACTAGTGACTCCCCAGCACCGCCTATGGACGACAAGTCAAAGACCCGCCTCCACACAGATGGGGAAATAGGCCCGAAGGTGGGAGCCCTTCACAGGAGGTGAACGGAGGCCTACGGCAGCCTGGTGGTGGATCCACAGCGTGCATTTACTTCCTCTCCTATCCCTCAGACATTGCTGCTGTGATATGATCTCCACATCACCTGGGCTTCAGAGTAGTGCAGGGGCCTGAGGAAGAGGAGCCTGGCGGGGCTTGTGGGGAGACAAGAGCTGGGCAGGTAGGCAAAGAGACACGCCACATCTGGTTCCCAAGGCGAAGCAAGTTCAAAATATATTGCGCTTGGAGGGTGGGAAGAAGTGGGGTGGGGGTAGGGAGGGCACAGCTGGGGTTGAAGCCCTGGGCGTGGTCACTGTTGGGACAAGGCTCAGCAAACACCTGCCAAAGGAGGTGGGGTGCACAGGGGAGGTGCTGGGTCAGGACACCCCGAGCGTGTTACAGGAACAGGCACAGAGCCACCATGACCAGACTGGCAAGGGACTGGGAGGGGACATGAGATGGTGCTGGCCTCTTGAGAAAGCCCTGTGCTTCCTCTTCCTGGGCTCCTGCAGGGCCTTGTCACTGGTGTCACTTTGCGGGACCCCCTCCATCCCACTCTGTACCTATGACAGGCTCAGGCCCTCTCTCAGCCCCACACCCGACTCACCTGAGGATGTGTGACTATTTGGTTCATCTAGGGTAGAGTGACAGCGAAAGGGGACAGCACTGACTTCACTACCAGTCTGAGTTGAGGGACAAGAAGATCCCTGATGACAGAGGACAGAGCAGAGAGGCAGGAGATTAGGAGCAGAAGCCATGTGGCCACAAGGAGCTAGCGAGGGACAGTGTGGGCGGGCACTGATCGCGGGGGTGCAAAGGAGGCTCTGGAGACCCTGCTCATTGCCATGGCAACCACAGAGTCTGCTAGCTGCCAGGACCCCATCTTTCCTGTGTGCAAGGCTCTGGTGGGGCCTGCCATGAGCGTCACCTTCACAGAGGGCAGATGGGACCACAGGGACAGGCCTGGAGCGGTCGCTGCATCCCCTGGGGCATGGTGAGTACTCTGCCGGGGAGCATCTCAGTCTGATTGTCTGGCGTTCAGATGTTGGAAAGGAAACTCCTGCTGCAGATCCAGCCTGCGAGACGGCGTGTCAACGCAGTGCCACAGAACTGCAGCCTGGGCAGGCAGGCTCCATGCGTTTGGAACACACAGGGGCTGCGCCTGTGGTCTGCCCCGTTCCCAACTACTCCTCCTATGGACACTGCATCTTGAGACGCCAGCATGCGAGCTTCAGAGAAAATCGGGCATCCCAACCCTCACGCTAAACATAACCCTAACCCCGAATCCCCAACCCTAAGCCCTGGGGCTGGGAAATAGCTCATGGGCATAAGTGCCTGCTTGACAAGCGCCAGGACCGGAGTTTGATCCCAGGTGCCTGCATGCTAAGCCTGCCCTGGAACCCCGGGGCATGGTAGCACGCACTTGTAATCCTAGTACTAGGGAAACAAGCAAAAGATTTTTTAAAAAGGAAAACATTAAAAAAAAATATTTTAGTAGAAAAACTAAATCTAAAGCATTACAGAAAGTTGTACTTGCAAGATATTGCCACTAGATGGCGCCACGTGAGCACAGGGTGCCTTGCTGGACCCAGCTCCGGGAGGTTACAGCTGGCCAGCTGCCCCTTAACCCACCTTGCCCTAAAATAAATCAGGACTCCAAGGTCTGATTTCCCAAATACCTGACGTTCAGTTCTACTCTTTCTCTTGTCCTCCTTGAAAAATTACCCAAGTTCCCTCTTGCTAAAGCCTGAGACATCACAGGCCGTCTTGTTGATTCTGTCCTTTCTGTGGGTCCCTACGTGGGTGTGTGTGGTGTGGATGACCCGGACCATCAGAGTCCACCAGCACGTGCTACGGAGTTCTGCCACGCCGTGCCCGGGGGACCCAGGCCTTCCCACCCCTCAGTCCCTGGCTTTCCTCTCCCCACCGTGCTCCTTTCCTTGGCCCCCAGCTGCATGGAACTCACCCTTCCTCATCATCCTGGGTGCCTTCCATCTTTGGGTCCCCTCTGAGCCTGCGAGGCCAGGGGAGCAGGGCTGTGGGCCGAGGTCTCTGGGTGGCCTGAGCCACTGAGGTCCGCGGAGGTCATTTCGTCCATTCCCTGATCTGATTCGTCTGCACTTACTCAGCAGCTCCCGCTCTGGGTACAAACCACATCCTGGGGATGCCCCATAAGCCAGGTGTGACTCACCCCTCCAGGAAGCAAGCTTCAGAGGCGCCGGGGCCAGGAGTGTACTGTCCTTTTTTTTTTTTTTCTTTTTTCTATTTAGGTTATCTTTACTCTGGAAGCCTAGGATGGAGTTAGATTTGTGGTTGCTTAAAGCTTATGGGACTTGGGAGTCATCTGTAACAAAAATAATACAAAATCAAATAAGAATTTGCCGGCTTAGGGCCAGTGAGATAGCTCAGTGGTCTAGAGCGCCTGCTTAGGCAATTGCAGAGACCACGGTTCTATCCCTGGCAGCACATACCATGCCAGCCCCATCCCCAGAGCGGGCTGAGCCAGCCACACACACACACACACGCACACAGAATTCGTCTGCTTCCCACCAGCCCTGCCACCAGCTTGGGACAGACTTGCCCTGGCAGCTGGTCTGGCCCTTGGCTTTCCTGGGCACACAGTGACTTTCCCTGAGCCCCTGCTTTGACATTTCTGCAGTCTTTGCAAATCTGTCCCTATTACCCGAGATCACTGCTCTTGGGAACCCCAGCTCTGCTTCCTTTTGGTTTTGCAGATCTCTTAGGTTCTACAGACCCTCTCAGCCCTGTCCCCATGGCCCCCTGCTCCCGAACGGCGGCTGTCAGTCTCTGCTGTGCAGGGTGCTCCATGTCTGCATCTTCCTGTGTTAGTTCCTCTCTGCCCCAAGTGCTTCCTAGAGTAAATACGTTCTCAGCGTGGAGGCTTCAGCATGTATCTTTCTAATCCTGCTATCAGGTTTTACCAATATTTTTCTGTCTTAACAAGATTTTAGATGGGAAAGAAAACAGTTGCCTTGGGCCATTGTGCATTGCCCTGGTGGAATCCCTTGGGTGGGGTAATTTATTTGGAAAAGAAATGAATTCCTCACAGCCAGGGAGGGTTGCAGCCCAAGCCCACAGTGCCGGTGGGGTGGCCTGGTGCTTGGCACAGGCCTGGCCCCCTCCCCCCAGGTGGTCTTGAGCCTTGAGTCCTCCAGAGGCAAGATTGCTCTTCCTCCTTCCTCAGCAGGGGGCAGAGAGCTGGCCCACCTGAGTCACTGCAGCCCCTACTGCCCAGTCCCCAGGGCTGCGTCCCAGCACCTCTGCCCCGTGGGCCAAGTTCCAGCAGGATCTTGGAACCACCACAGCGACTGCACATTTTCAGGCCGACACCCACAAAGTCGGCTAGGATTGGATGTCTTCAGAGAGAGAATGGATCCTCTTGACTTCATGGGAAGAATCCAGCATCTCAGTGCATGCTGCAGGAGCAGTGTGACAGGTTGTGCTTAAAGCCATAAAATGCACCATGTGCTCCTAAAATGAATGTATTTTATGCCACAGACCAGTTGCCTGTGGCCACTTGCAGAAAGTGAAATGCCAGCGTCTCAGGACGGGCTCTCCTGCGCCATACACCGTGGCCTGCCCTGTCCGCCCGCTGACACTGCTCCCTGTCCCCTTCTCTTCCTGTAATTTACTGATTGCACAATCCGGGTCCCAACCCTTTTTCTTGAATTTACAGCCCTCTTCGGACCTGATGTTGCAGGAGGGACACCATGTGAAGTAGGATAAAAAGTAGGGAAGGACAGTGAATATTTACATTTAGGATATTGATTAGTGCATCCTAAGAAACATGGCCACGACCACCCTTCAGACACTCTTCTCTCTGGACGCATTTGTCCCACTGTCCTGGCCCCTTTCTGCAGCAGTTCCGGAGCCCTCTTCCCTGTGTGTCTTTAGATCTGATGTCCTGGCTGCCTCCAAGTCCTGAGTCAGTTCCGAACATTTCTCTTTTGCGGTCCTTTTGACTTTGGGGACACACTGGAAGTCACACAGGGCCAGACACACTGAATAAGGTGCACGAGGACACAGCTGTGAGCTGCGGTCTGCGTGTGGGCTTTCTCCAGGGCTGTAGGAGCCTGGGCCTGGGTTCCGTGGGCTTGGTCCTCCAAGTAGAACCACCAGGAGTGTCGCAGTACTCTGCAGCCCTCCAGCTCATGCCCAAGACCAAGCGGAGGACAGAGGGAAGCAAGATGGCGGGCAGGCCACCCCGCCAGGAAAGGCCGGCCACCCCTCCTCAGACAGACGCCGGACTCCCCAGTGTTTATTTAATTTCACAACATTGGTGGCGCCCACCAGGGGCCCAGGAATTTGCAGCTGGAGCAGACTTCGCCTGCCCTTTTCTCAACACCATTGCTTATTCTTTACAAGGGAGGGAGCACATTTTATGGTCAAGAAATAAACAAACAACAACAAAACTTGGATGCCTGAATGAAATGAAGTCATCTCCAAGAGAAGAAACAGCGCAACGAATGCTAAATATGGGCTTAAGATTTATGTGCTTCAGCCACATATCTGCTGAAAAATCCACCCATTTTCAGTGTAATCTGATATTTTGAGTGAATTTATAGAGCTGTGAGGCTGCTGGGGCTACCTAAGCATGCATGTGTCTGAATTCTTTCAATCCCTAAATAGTAAACATCCTTCTGCTATTTCCAGTAGAGTTCTTGGTCATTTCTCAGAAAAAGAATCAGACAGTTCGTAGAACTTACTTGGATTTCACCCGCGTCCCAACGAACATTAGCGGCCCACTTAGTTCTGTTTTATTCTATGAATACTCCGCGTTTTATACGTTCCCCGGGCGGCGGATGGCGATGCCCCCTCGGCTCACGGGAATAATGCAGGCCTCGGAGCACTGCAGGAGAGTCCCGCACACGCACCTGGCTGCGCGCCGCTCTCATGGATCGGAATCGCTACCATGTGATGCGCGTGTGCTGGACATTGTAGGAAACTTCCGCACTGTTTTCCAAAGTGGCCATGACATCTTGCGTTGCCACCAGCAATGTTTGAGACACCCAGCGTCTCTCTGCCCCTATTGTACTGGTTATCATCTATTTTCTTGCGGGTAGCCACTGGACTGGTGTGACATGGGGATGGCTGCGACTTTGATTTGCTTTTGTTCAGATCCTTTTTTTTTTTTTTTGTTTGGCAGAACCAGGGATTGCACTCAGGCCCTCGCACTTGCCAGGCGAGCACCTATTCTACCGAGTCATCTCCCTGGACCCTTATTCAACCCTAATGGTGGTGAATATCCTCTTCTACTATTTATCTATGCATTGATCCCTTCACAGAATAGCACACTGTCTTGGCTCTGCAGCTGTAGAGTGAGCCTTACAATCAGAAACAAAGATTGTTCATCTCGATAAATTTTTTTATCTTTTTTTTTT